>OZ004678.1:61119-83264 GCA_963924505.1 Agonopterix alstromeriana | reverse complement strand
CTCGGCCGCGTCGCCGAAGCACGCCTCGTTGCGGCGGCGCTGCTTCTCGTGGCCGCTGCCCGCGCCGGGGCCCTGCGCGGCGCCGGGGCCCTGCCCCTGCCCCTGCCCCGGGGCCCCGCGGCCCTTCGGCGTGGAGCCGGGGTGCGGGTAGCTGCCCGCGCCTGGAGATACAATGATACTGTTACTATGTCCTACTATATTTCCCTGATGTGTGTTGTACTGTGTTGTGCACACTGACCTAGAATGTTGTTAACATCGCCTCGATGCATTGGCATCGTTGCTTAGTCAGCTCATTCGTAGCTCCGCTATAGAAGTTAATTTATGTGAATGCACTGTTACCGTTAGTTAAGTATTACATCTATTTTAATAAAAATAGATGAAATACTTTTGGAATACAATTTAATTAACTCATGATTCAGCAAGTGAAACCACCACAGACATTTAGTTAAAACACAGATACACCCCACGCATACTACATAGCAAACTTACTACATTAAGTAGAAGTCGTACGAGCGCCTGTCTTTGTACCATTTTACCTCGCCAACTAGAATCTTTCTTCAAGTGACCTTTTTGTATTCAGTGTCCCTCTTAATATGCTGAAACTTTTTTAAGGAGATGTTTAGACCATCGAACTGAACAACTTTGTCTATGGGACCAACATCGAAATCGCAAAAAAAATATCCTCTGTCCCTTACATTTGACTCAAGTTGGTTTGCAATTTTGTATACAGCTGATTTTTTTTTCGCGATTTTGGTCTCTTTGAGAAAGTGGTTCAGTTTGATGGTCTGATATACGCCGTGGTGGTCCAGTGGCGAGTAACCTTGCCTGCTGTGCAAGAGGCAATGGTTCGATCCCCGTCCAAGCTGACTCGCACCAATGAGTTTTTCGGAATTTATGTACGATTTGTAACACCACTGTCTTTTCGGTGAAGGAACACATCGTGAGGAAACCTGCATGCTTCTATTTCGAGGCATGTATTGTACCCACTGTCCATTATAAGTGGCGACAGGCTCACTCCCCTTCACACTGGACAGTTTCGGTACTACTGGTGAAACGTGGATGTTCCGAGGTTTCAGAATATCTCTGACTACCCCTTCGGGGAATATAGTCGTGAGCATATGCATGTATGCTATATAATACATACTACAATATATTAGTTGCCCAGCATGTGATAGTTACCGTTGTGTGGCATGTTCTTGTTGCGCGAGGCCTGTATGTCGATGGGCTTGCTGCGCGCCGGCGCCGACGAGGGCCCTCGCACGCCCCCCACCCCTGCCTTGCTGTTGTTGTTGTTGTTATTGTTGTTGTTGTTGTTGTTGCTGCTGCTGCTGTTGTTGTTGTTCGCGCCGCCGCCGCTCGGGGCCTGCTGCTGGTTGCCTGCCACCACTACATTACTATTACAACCTGTATGGTCAAAAGTTGAGATTGGGCACAAAGGGCAGCTACCTGAACCATTATAGCTGCAAGAAAACGTACTTAGGTGACTAACACTAACATTTTGAGTATTTTACTAGTGCATGCACAGATTTTGAAAAAATGTAGTCATAGAGATGTCAGGAATCAAACTACCGCCTCATGATTATAGTCGTAAACTCTCTTTTATACAGTTTATATGGTGAAATTGATATCAATAGCATCCTTTTAAACTAAGAATCTACCCATCAAAGTGAACAATTTTTAGTATGGGAGCAAACTGATCGGAGCAAAAGAAAATCAGATGTTACATACATTTGGGTCGAGAAGGCATTGCAGTTTAGTATGGAACAACATATTTTTGTTTTGCTCCGTTCTGTTTGCTCCCATAGCAAAAGTAGTTCAGTTTGATGGGTAGACTGTAAGTTGAATTAGACGGTGACAGTTGAAGGTGTCTCACGTGCAGAGGAGCTGGAGGGGTTGGACTGTAGGTTCTCGCAGACGGTGGAGCGCGGGCACTTCTTGTTCTTGTTGACGGGCACGGTGCTGTGCGCGGCGGCGTGCGCGGGCGGAGTCGCGCGCCGCTCTATTATACGCAGCTCCTTTATGTCCGTCGCCCTGCCACATACATACACATCTCTGTTACACTTGTCTTATGATCTAACTAGATTTAACCCGAGACTTTGTCCACACAAATTATACACCAGATTTTAAGTCAGATCATAAGCTATCACATAAAACAAAGTTTCATCAAAATCTATTCAGTAGTTTTGGTGTGATGCTCGCACAAACAAACAGACTGACAAAAATTCTAAAAAAGGTTGATTTGGAGTCAGGGATACCTAAAAATAATAACATTATCTTTTTTTTTTATATCTTCAATGTACAGAAGAGACACACTTCTGTCACAGTTTTCTGTGTCAGAGTTTTTTCAGACCGCCTCACAACCTCTGATGTGGTTTTTATGTAACGACAACTACCACCAGAGATAGTAGCCGGGACCAACGGCTTAACGCGCCATCTGAAGCACGGAATCATCTCTCTTTTCAAACAATCAGGTCATTCAGCCTGCAATATCCTAACCAAATCAGGAAAAACGCACAAAGTGACATATCACTAGGTGTCCCCCGTGGGAATCGAACACACGACCTCCGTTTCAAGAGCCCAATACTCTTAACCAGTAGACCACGGAGGCAGTTGGCGTACAAAAGTTGGCATAAGTACACTAACATAACCTACATTATAAACATCTCTACAAAAGAAACACAAGTTTGCATTTATGGGGATTGAAACTATGATTTAGTAGGTAGTTGCGAAAACAAACTTACTTTAATGTCACCTGTGATTTGGGATAAGGAAAGCCATTTCGAAAGGCTTTCGTCAGGGTGATCGTGTTTCCATCTGCCTCCAGTATGGTGCCCTGGTAGCAGCCCAGCGTCTCGCCGCAGTTCACTGAAACGGCGTACCCGATCCACTTCGACATTGTTTATCAATTTAATCGCGCTGTTGTTAATTTCAGTATTTTCGATAAAAATAAAAACATAATATTTTATTGCACGAACAGTCACGAACGAATCAAGCTAAGCAATGTGAATAAGAATGAATGAATGAGGCGTGTGACAGCTTTAGTTCCGATACAGCCGTTTTGACGCTGATGCAGGCCTGTCTGACTCTACACGTTGGGTATAAAATGTATCTACGCGGTCGGGCCTCGACGTCGAGGTTTAATTCAGTCGATAGTCTCGCGCTCATTGTATCGCACCGAATGACCTTGATATTTGTATTTTCGTTTCGTAAATTAAATTAGTACCCTATACATCGTCAGATGTATAAAGTTATATTGTAATATTAATAATCGAAAGATTGCTAAAAAAATACTATATCGCATTCGGTTATTTGGCCCGGATTTTACATATTTTGCATTTTTAGGAATTATTCTGATGACTAAGATGAACCAAAATGTGTTTAGTTCAGTGTAGCATAGGTATTATTCTTTTGCACGACTCTTTCTTCCGTGCCGAAGGTGGCGAAGATGTTGGTACTTACCGCCCGCCGGCACGGCCGGACTCTTGTTCTTGTGCCGGCCGCTGGCCAACGACCCCCGGCCCCTGATCATCGTCGCGTCGGTCGTATTTACCACGATTTCTTCCTCGGTCGAGCTCAAGATTCGTTCGTTCGGGATCGGAACGCACTACTGACATCCCTTGCACATTCACGCACAGAGAGTCAATGTGTGCGTGACATTTACGCAAAGAGTGTCAGTCGCGTTTGGACTTTGGAGCGAGCGTTCTTAGATAGTGAGCCTTCTGTTGTACTCTTAGATATTCCGTGGCTGAAGTCACTTTTTCCCTCATGAAACGTCATCATTGGACGATGATACGACGACAAATTGAACTTACAGCAACAGCAGCGTTATGCCGTGTTGTTGCGTCACAAGATTATATCTTGTGTTTTCCTGGTATTTTGGTTTTACGTTGAGAATTCTTGAGAAGCCGTAATTTTTCTCCGTTGTATGACATAATAATATCTTTGATTACTTTGTTCCTATTGCATTCCGGATTAACTGTATACATACCTAAAACTAAAAGTTCTATAGAAAATAGCTTGACGACAGCAGCGCCAATAAGGAAATGTTGGAACTAAGTGCAAATTTCACTGTCGCATCTGTAGCTTGCTACATACTTATCAGTAATCTGTGGAATGAATGAAATTGAGTGAATCAATGTTGCCAGATCCATAAGTTAAGAATTAATCCAAATGGACAATAGCATCATAAATTCCCAAAATTATCGTATCTTAGGCTGTGATTCAGAGGCGATTTTTTTAGTCTTAGCTCGAGCTAAGCGTGGCGAAAATGTATGGATTTTGACATACGGGAGTTCGAACTATGACTTAAAAATCGTCTCTGAATCTCGGCCTTAGTCTAAAAGAGAACAAAATTATGCACGAAATAGTGAGTTGAGTACTTGAGTTGTTGTTGTTGTGTTGATCAGCCAGCAGGAAGCTGGAATAGGTTTATTGGTTAGTCAAAAGATCAGTATCCTGAGTCGTTAAAGAAATTCTAAAAAATCATTCATTCATTCAAAATTTTACATTAATTCCAGTGTGACCATTTGTGTGTGGCAGATTTCTGCTATTTTGGCAGATTTCTGACATTTTGCCAGATTTTCACTTTGGCAGACCATAATATTGACGAATTCCAAAAGTGGCAGGAAATGGGCAATGTCCCGAATTCACGCGCTCTTACGAAAATTGCGGGCGTGACGTTTCACGCCAATAGATGATTTTGGTAAAAGATGGATTTAAATTGGTTTCATACGTACGATGACAAAAAAATTAGAAATACCTAGAATATGAAGCGAATGTGGTGTGAATATACAAAAATGTTTAACTAAGTTTAGTTTTAAGGTAAATCCTGCACAAATTCTTTAAAATAAGTGTTTGGAAGTGTTGCATTTTTCTTTAGGTCGTTTGGCAGAATTTAGCTAGTATGTGGCAGATTCTCTGTTTTCCAGATGGTCACACTAATTTCTTTTTTAGTTTGTGATCAAGTGTTGAGAAGGCTAGTGCCGTTTTTTGAAAAACTGGATCAGAATAAATATAGCTAAGATAACGAAATTTATAAAATTAAATTTATCCTATTCAATATGGTAAGTATTAATTCATACGAGTTTGTTGAAACCTTTACTACAACATTTTAAGTACCTAACCTATCCCAAATTATTACCTGTGATTACTACAACAGTACTTTTAATAATTATCATTGCTACTCTTTTATGGAAAGAACAGCGATTTAGGCGACTAATGTCTAAAATGAATAATGACAAGGTTTAAAAATGCCTCATAAAAATGTCGAAAATGAGAATTGGCAAAATATACTGAGTGTTTATAAAAGTAAAAATAAACATTTAAAACATTTAATGGGGTTGTTTAGACCATCAAACTGAACAACTTTCACTATGGGACCAATATCGAAATCGCGAAAAAAATTCGCTGTCCCATACATTTTGCTCGAGTAGATTTGTAGTTTGGTATGGAACATCAGATTCTTTTTTCGTGATTTCGTTATTGGTTCCACACTTAAAGTTGTTCAGTTTGATGGTCTAAACCACCCCCTGAAATGTTTATTTGTATTTTTATAACATCTTGTATTGACAAAAAAGAAATTTGTCATGTTATAAAATATCCAAAATAAAAAAAATTCATGGTATAGAAATGTCTAAAATGCAAATTGTCAAGGTATAAAAAGAACAAAACAAGTTAAAAATTTGTACATTATAAAAATAATTACTTAAAAATACATAACAACAGCTGGTCCATTTCTTGCAATTAAATATTCACTAGAGTTAACTCGCGACATTTTCCGCACAAATTATATACCAGATTTTAAGTCAGATTATAAGCTATTAAACAATAAAGTTTCATCAAAATCAGTTCAGTAGTTTTCGCGTTGATGTTCGCAAAAACAAACAGACAAAAAGGTGGACAAAAATTTTAAAAAGTTAGATTTTGAGTCAGGGACAGCAAAAAATCTAATTTATGTGGACGAAGCTTGAAGGATGAAGTCACGTGTTAACTCTAGCTAGTGTTATACAAGGTGTTGCATAGGTAAAGGAGTTTCTTTAGGTCATCAAATTGAACAACTTTGGAACCAACATCGAAATTGCGAAAAAAAAATCAGCTATCCTATACATTTAGCTTTAGTAGATTTGTACTTTAGTATGGAACATCCGATTTTTTTCACGATTTCGATATCAGTCCCATAGTGAAAGTTATTCAGTTTGATGGTCTGAACCCTATCAAAGTAAAATTAATGGATACGCCAAAAGTGCGTTTAGTTGAAGCACACAAGTAGTACAACTTGGTCCATACAAACTATCACACTTGTCTGTCACCTCGGTACGGTACATGGTTGAAGTATACCTGTCATTTGCTTTGACTTATTTTTCTGGTTTGAATAAATGTTCTTGTAAGGCCGTCCCTTAATTTTACTTTGATTTAAGGTCTAAACCACCCCTTTAAATAAGCATAAGCATATGCTCACGACTATATTCCCCGAGGGGGTAGTCAGAGATATTATGAAACCTCAGAACATCCACGTTTCACCAGGAGTACCGAAACTCTGTCCAGTGTGACGGGGGGTGAGCCCGTCGCCACTTATAATGAACAGTGGGTGCAATACATGCCTCGAAATTGAAGCATGCTGGTTTTCTCACGATGTTTTCCTTTACCGAAAAGCCAGTGGTGTAAATATATATTTGTAAAAGCTCGTATAAACAGTGTTGCGTCTGCGTATGTGTCAGGGTTCGCCGGAGAGGATAAAGGAGAACGTGTTGTCGCGGGGGCCGCTGGGCGCGGGGTGGGTGGGGGCGGGCGCGGCGGCGACGCTGCTGGCGCTGTGCGGCGTCGCGCTCCTCGACCTGGCGCTGCCGCCCGCGTTGCACCGCGGCGCTCCGCCCGACCGCTTCATCGCCGACATCGCCTACGACCACCTCCTCAACCTCACCTCCATCGGACCCAGGGTACGTTGCCACATTTATTGATATCTCTGCGAGACCGGCCCGACCTGAAGATAACCTTCATACGAACGGGACATCGCATCGGGGACCGGTATGCGTTTGGGAATGATGAATAAAAGAGAATCTCTCGCGTCTGGTAGTAAAATGTACTCCCTCTCGAGTCAACAATAGCTTACGACTTAGTGTTGTGGGGGACTAGACACACACTACAGTACTTTAATTTACAAGTGAAATCAAAATTACCTCAGCTGGAGAAGTAATAGTCTTAAGCCATAGATATATTATATAGAATTGAACTAGATACACAATCACCGGTCCAAAAATTATGTTGTAAGTATGTAAGCAGCAATAATATTATGTTATATTCTACTACTGTCTTCTAATGACGCTAATCTTGCTGTAGATAACATTCTCCTAACATTCGCAGCAATGTACTCTGAATTCTCATTAACGGGTGGAACGTACCCACCCAGTATAGTGCCTTAGTGACGTATCTACTGTCAATGTTATTTGATCGTGTAACGCATTTGTAAATTAATTTTTTAGGGACTTCGATCGTGTAACAAGTTAGTAGAGAATGTAAACAGGAGAGAAATATACTTTAAATTTTAATTAAGCATTTTATGATCGCATCTTTTTCCAGTTACGCTTAAGGTTAGTGCATATTACGACGGGTCTATCGGGGCGGAGTGAACCGCAGTGCATGCACGGTAATCCGTTGTGTAATACTGAAACCCGCTTCGGCCCTACGTAGTATGCGATAGTTCACATAAATTGCATAGAAGCGATTTGGGCGGATTATTGCGCTGCGTCCCGACCCGATGCGGCCCATTATAATATGCGCTTAAGAGACGTTTATCCCGAATGCGTAAATGCGCGCTGCATAGAAACGAAGTCTGGTGATATTTTCAATACTAATTTATCAGACTGAGTAAAAATTTTCAGAAACAGTCTAGAAAGTAATCTCTATTCTTGTATCTAACCAGATTTTCGTTAAAATGTATAGTTTTAAAATTACAGTGCCTCAAAGATTTCCATACAAATCTTTAATTATTCTTAGCACTAAAACTGTATATTTTAACCAAAATCTGACATGAAATCTTGTATGTTACAAGCATAGAGATTAGTTTCTAGATTGATTCTGCAAAATTTCATTGATTTTAATTGGTGAATATTGAACATATCATCAGACTTGGTTTGTATGCAGCGCACATTTACGCATTCGGAATAAACTTTTCTTAAGTTTAACCGAGGCAGACTATACTCTATTGCAAATAGCAACGAAATTTTAAGGCTATTTTGAATTACAGAAACAGAGATTTGAAATACTTCTTGTCACTTATTCTTAGAACAGCTTTAGTAACGTCCAATATACGTCGGATAGTATATCTCTCTCATAAATAAATCATATTTGCTAATCAGAATTGTCCAGAAAGCTATACAGGAATCATAAAATGTTTCGGTCGTTATTTGTAATGAAGTGTGAGTGTGGGGCAGGTGGCCGGCAGCTACGCGAACGAGGTGCTGGCGGTGGGCGTGCTGCTGCGTGCGGTGCGCGAGGTGGCGCGCGCGGCCCCCACACACCACGCCGTAGACATAGACCTGCACACCGCCAGCGGAGCCTTCTCCTTGGACTTCTTTGATGGTACCTATATGTCTAGATCTAGAATGAGCCCAACGCTTCTACCGTATAAACTGTGCTGTGAGTGAGGGGTCACACAAATTATGTATGTGTGCGTGTATAAGATAGGGTTTAGAGGCCAATACTGGTTGCAATTTATTTCGACGCTTTTAAGCTTCGACTTTCTTGACATATAACTTATGCAAGGATACGTCAATTTATTCTTCTCTCTAATCTTGTCTCTGGACTGGATATTCCTTTTCTCACAATTAACCTTGAGAGATGAGCGCACGTTTCAATTTGACTCGCATTATACAGTATGTAAACTAACTAAAGGCAAACCTACCCAACAACCTGAACAACTCAGATGTTCCATACTAAACTGCAATGCCTACACGAATTAAACTTATGAAAGAGCTGTATTTTTTGTTCTGACAGATTTGCTCCCATAGTAAAAGTTGTTCAGGTTGATGGGTAGAATATGTGGTTTAAAAGTTTGCCTTTATTTCTTTTACATACTATTATATGATCCTCCTTAATATGATAAAAATATAGCTACGAAATATAGTTGACGGTTTTTTTAAAAGAATGATCAGACCATCAAATTGAACCACTTTCTCAATGGGACCAACATCGAAATCGAGAAAAAAACTTGGGACCGGTGATTTCTTTTCGCTATTTCGATGTTGCTCCAATAGAGAAAGTTGTTCAGTTTGATGGTCTAATCATCTCCTTAAAAAACCGTCAACTATATTTTTATCAAGTTTATTGTACTGTATATAGTGTGTGTGTGTGTGTAGGTCTGAACAACGTGTACCGGTCGGTGCAGTCGGTGGTGGTGCGGGTGCGGGGCGCGGGGGCGGGGCGCGGCTCTCGCACGGCACTGCTGCTCAACTGTCACTTCGACACGGTGCCGGACAGCCCCGGTACGTACCCTCACCTCACCTCACCTCTACATTACAGGCACACCCCGCTCGGCCGTGGCATCCAAGGACACCTAACTCGATTTATTAAAAAAAAAAATTTTTCCAACCCCTCTTTTTTTTTCGAATTTGTTTCTTCACAACTATAACATTTCTGTTTTTGGGTTACTGTTATCTGTCTTCATGCCAAATTTCGATTCACTAGGTGCAAAAATGAGCGAGCTATTGAGGTGGGACATATAGATAGACGGAATGGACGAAAGTATAAGGGTTCCTTGTTTGACTACGGAACCCTAAAAATGATTACGATATGGTTTTTAGGTTTCTCCTTTGACTATTTATATGTGGACTGGTTACGCGTGTAATTCTACCAACAAACATTTCTGCCACTTTTTGCTGGGGGCGAGGTAACATGAAATCCGCAACTTTGGATTTTATTCCCCATAACTTTAGATTCTAATTTTGAATGTTAAAAATCATGAAAAGTAGTCTCGTGTGAACCCCAAACGTTCTAAGTTCGAAGTTATTATTTCGCAATTATAGGCTGTCTCGTTTAGTGATAAGGTGTAAAATTGAATGTAAATGCACAAGATCAATTGTGCTTATACCGTGGCAGAGGGGAAATGCTACCGCAAGGCTAGTTATAATAATTACTCAAAGGGTCTACCTTATAATAATTAGTCAAAGGGTTTCTCTGACTCCAAATCAACCTTTTTTAGAATTATCGTCTTTCTGTTTGTGTGTTTGTTTGTGCGAACATCATGCGAAAACTACTGAACTGATTTTGATGAAACTTTTTTGGTTTGATAGCTTATGATCTGACTCAAAATCTTGTATATAATTTGTGCGAACGAAGTCGCGGGTTAACTCTAGTAATATTATAAAACATTGGAGATATACAACGTGTTAATGAATTAACGCAAAACTAGAAAGTAGTTTGTTTAGAATCGAGAGCAGAATCGAATTATCATGGTTTCAACATAGGTAATTTTTTTCAAAATATTAAATAATTTGTTTGTAAAATTTAAAATTTACTGAACTCGATCTCAACCCACCGCTCGGGCACTCTCAGCCTACTTACTATCAAAACAAGATTCTTAAAATGTATCCATGAGCACGTTAGCGCTTTCATTCATTGCTGAAATGATAACCAATCATTTTTGCCTCAAAACTTAAAATGCGAATAACTTAAAATTTTGAAATTATTGTTTCAATCTAATTATTTTGTTTTAAATCAGTTGGGGTGTATCAGGTTTTGCGCTTATTCATTAACACGTTGTATGCTGGGTGGAATATAACGAGGGTCTTTCCTTTTAAGGGTGTATTCAGACAATGAAACTAACAAACTTTCCCTAAGGAACATGGGTCGAAAACAAGACAAAAAATTGTGGACCTCCCATACAAAAGTGCGGATCAGCCGATCTATTTTCTATGGGTGGTCCACAAATTTTTTCGGTTTTCGACCCATGTTCCTTAGGGAAAGTTGTTGAGTTTCATTGTCTGAATACACCCTCGTTACGTTCCAACCAGTATAGATTCGCCCCTTCGGCCCGCGGCAACAGTAACAAATAACAAGTAACCGCAGTAGCAACACCTCATTGATACTCGTACAAATATTCAGAGCTCCTCTATCTATCATTACCTATTAACTATTTGTATCAACAACACTACTATCCACTGATACATAGGTCATTCATTATTGATTGATTGATTCATTACTATTAGTGGTCAACGTTTGTGAACTCTCCATGTGAACAGTTCGTTCAACTCTCCATATTATTGAATTGCATCGCAGATAAAACGTATAGAATTGATATGATTCATGTTTATATAACGTGAACTATTTAAACATTGCCGACAAACTCTCGTATTTAGACGGACGACATTAGAACAGAACATAGTTTTTTTATACAACGTGTTAATGAATGAACGCAAAACTAGAAAATAGTTTGTTTAGAATCGTGAGCAGAATCCAATTATCAAGGTTTCAACATAGGTAATACTTTGTTCGTAAAATTTTAAATTTACTGAACTCGGTTTAAAGCGATTATTTTACTTTATATAAATGTTTGAGCCGTTAAACCTTTAATTTTATGTTAAATGTTTATTAGTCTTCTAAATTTTTAGTGTGTTATAAAGTTTTATAAAGGATCAAACAGCTTTAAAAGTAAGATAAAAATCTCCAAAACCGCCTGTCAATACCACAGAGCTATATTGGACGCACTATAATAGTTAAGTACATACGAGTGCTAATAACATAGCGTTATAAAGGTGTGTTACGTCGTTAGCAACAATAACGAAATGCAAAGAGTGCGATTAGCACTAGATACTGTTAAACAAACGCGCACTGCACGCCGCGCCATCACAAAACATGCCTAATAGTGATTTCTCTACACGCGCGCGACTCGGCTTTTTTCCAAAACCGCAGGATCAGGTTATATTGTCTATGCAGAGAAAGCGCATCGCGCGTGTGTAGAGAAATCATACTAAACGTGCAGCTGTCGTGTCGTGCACAGAAGAGAGAACCCAGCCTCATCATAACAGCAGTGCTGCCGTGATACGGTAAAAGGCGGCTAAGTTGTATGAGACACCATAGCCACATAGCCGCCTTTTACCGTATCGCGGCAGAGTAGCAGACTCTTGCCACTCGTATGGTAGTTATACCGATACCTGTTATACATTTCGTTAACATAATGATAAAAAGTCACTATGCCAATTTTAAGAAGATTCAGTCTTAAGATTTATATACATATAAAGATAAGATTGAATTTAATTTGATTAGATTTTTTGTTTTTTTGGTCACGCTAGTTCTCGAACTAAATAATCTTCATGCTATTTCTATTGATTCTCTTTTCTGAGGTGTCGGGCGCAGTGGCGTAGCGTGGGTTTCTGCCGCCCGGGGCACAGACCGATTTTGCCGCCCCCTTATCTTACCTAAAAAGAAAAATAACGGAGCGAGCGAAGCGACCTCGAAATTTTTTTGCACATCTATTCCGATTGTGGTCAGACGTCTTTTGGTTTATCCATGCAAAAATAGAAACTAAGAGCGAACTCGACGTTTCTCCTCAATACGAATCGGAGCTTTTTACGTTCAAAACATGTGCAAAGTAACTGGAGTAAAAGCTATGGATGTAGCGAAGCAAGCTCGAAATTTTGAGCACCACGTCTTAGCTGTGGTCAGAACTCTTTAGAATTATGTTTAGGTACAGTAACTAAAACAGAAACATAGAACGAGCGAGTCATCAATGCCTTGTGAAACGACGGTCTGTCATTACCGTATTACGGTGAAGTACAAAGAATGCGTAAGGAGACATATTTATTTAAAATAACATGGGAAACGAAATAAGTTTCCTAAATAATAGTTATTGAGAAACCTTGCGCTTGCATCACCCATGCATAGAACCTGCATAGGTACCTGGGTATTTGGTAACATAAAAAAAAAAGACGAAAAAAACACAGAAAGAAATTAAAATTTTTTTAAAAAAATTTTTTTCTAACTGCCACCTCCGCAGCGCCGCCCCCGGCAAAGTGCCGCCCGGTGCGGACCGCACCCTCCGCCCCCCTCATGCTACGCCACTGGTCGGGCGCGCAGGCAATCAGTAATTACCTCATTACATGTCGTACTAGTGCATCAGAACAGAGCTACGTGGGATGGAGCACCTACCTACTAGTCGGCTTGTTTTACACCACATCTGATCGACTGATTTGTGTTGTATTGTACCAGAGCCCAGCACAGGCGAGGCGAGGCGAGGCCCTTAGTCAACGTTTAAAATGCTTTATTCAAAATAATATCACACGGATAGCTTTCTGAAGTCATTTAAGACTCTACCACTGCATCGGAAGGTGTTCTGAAGTAGAGAAGATGCGGACAGATTAAATTGATAAAACGCTATTAAATGTAAACTTTGTTGAAGTTCACTGGGTCAGTCTTAAAAACGTATTTCAAAAAAACAGAAACTGTTGGACAAAAGTGTGACTATCGGATACATTATGTCGAGGTGAGGTTATCGGGCGTGTGCACGCGGCTCGTTGATGCATCTCAGCTATTTGTACTGTGCATACAGTACCTGCACTTGTGTGGGACGGCCGCGGCCTAAAGTAGCTAATTCCTACTTCCTTGCTCCTCAGATCAGATCCTATTCAAGTACCTACGATTGTAGACAAACTATTAAAGACTTGATGTTCGTTCGCGTGCGCGTTTGTTAGTACCTACTGTTCCGTGCTCGTAGTTTAATTTTCATCCCATCTTTATCAAAACTATAAGAATATTTTTGAACAAAGCATACGCTCACGACTATATTCTCCAAGGGAGTTGTTACGAACTGGCCATCAGGCCGGATGTAAATACTTTTTTATGCTCTATGGTTTTGACTTGCGCGCTCGGGTCGAGTGGCTTTTGTCGGTTCTTTTCTGTTCGTTTCTGTTTTGCTTTTTTATTTATTTCTGTGAATTCCTGTTTTCTCTTTCATGATTAAAAGCTTTATACTAAGCCGATCCTGCCTTTATACAGTCGACCCTTTCCCCTCTGTAACGGGAGTAGTCACAGATATTATAAATATAGCATACTCAGAATATCCGATAATAATTCAAAAGCAGAACGTAACCATCCTGTCAAGTGCGACAGGTAGTGGATCCGTCGTCGCCTCGCCACTTTTCAGAGTAATATAATCTTAACTATTATAAAACTGTAACAGAAGTGTGTCTGTACATTGAAGATATTTACATGAAAATGATAACGTATGGTTTTTAGGTATCCCGGACCCCAAATCAACATTTTTTATAATTTTTGTCTGTCTGTTTGTATGTTTGTAACAGCATCACGCAAAAACTACTGAACCGATTTTGATGAAACTGTTTTATTTGATAGCTTATGATCTGACTTAACTCTGGTAGTTTATGAGTGTAATGTGCTGCGCAGGTCACGGAGAACATCCTAGTCTACCTAGTGTATGTACCTACTCAGTGATATGCGGGTCCGCCGCCCCGGGACGGCAGACACATTTTCTCATATCGATGTCCTGTACGCAGTGCTCGCTGTGTCCGCCTCGATATATTTATATAGGGTCCTTCTTAATATGCTGACACTTTTTAACGGGATGATCAGACCGTCAAACTGAACATATTTCTCTATGGGACCAATATCGAAAACGCGAAAACAAAAGTGCTGTCCCATACATTTGGCTCAAGTAGGTTTGCAGTTTTATTTGGAACGGCTGTTTTTTTTTTCGCGATTTCGATATTAGTGCCATAGAGAAAGTTGTTCAGTTTGACGGTCTGATCATCCCTTTAAAAAAGTGTCAGCATATTAAGTTGGACCGTGTATAACTTAAACTTATACGTGCTTAATACTAGTTATTACTCTTTGATCTATCTATCCTGTTATTACCTTTATCTATCGTCTACTTTTATCGCTTGTCTCTCTGTACAATTATTCATTCACTTTATACTTTTCTAACAATGGTAACAATAATACAGCCATCGCTTTCTGCTAAATCATTATCTTGTCGACGTCGGTATGAAACGCGGACTGATGGTAAATTATTATATATAGTCTTTTTCAATATGCTGACAGTTTTTTAAGGGGTCGATCAGAACACGTTCCGACGCGGTGGTAGCTTTAAAAAAGATTTGACGTTTGATAAGTGTGCTGTAAGCTCCTATATTGAATAAATTATATTGACTTTGACTTTGAACTCTACGGGATCAACATCGTAATCGCGAAAAATATATCTGCTGTTGCATAGAAAACTGCAAACCTACTCGACCAACATGTTTGCGACAGCTTTTTCTTCGCTTTTTCGATGTTGGTCCCACAGATCAAGTTGTTCAGTTTGATGGGCGGGTCAATCTCTCAAAAATCGACAGCATATTAAGAAGGACCCTGTATACATTATACGTAGTTAAGATAAAATTATCTTGTTTTATTGGTGTGGTCGAGGTCACGATGCCGACACTTATTAAGTTATTAAAGGACAAACATAATTAGGATTCCAACTAATGTAAGTGTAGCATGCAAGCAAGTAAAACATAAGATGTCCACGATGCTATAGCTACAGGCAATGCCGGCTTAACCGTGTACCTTATTCATTAGGTATTCGTTCAATGCAGTCACGAGCAGTTAATATTACTGGCTATTAGATATTCCTACAGCGAGCGTTAATTGACAACATTTCATTTTAAGAAAGGTACCAAAATAAGAAAACCATTTGGAGATTATGTGATTCAAAGTTTATATTAAAATTATCAGATTTTCTATCCATTATTTCTCAAGTTATTTAAAAAATACTGAAAAATATAATAGAGGTTGAATGAGATTTTATTCCTTTGCCTGCTTGGCTTTTCTATTGTATTTGACAGTTTTTATTTTTAAAATTATTGCGGCAAAGGTATCTTAGCCATAAATCCTACGTTTTTCAGAAAATTCAAAAGTAAATTAAAAAAAGAAATATCGGTCAAAAATAAAATCGGAAAATTACGTATCTCTTATTTTTTAACCAATTTTTGTATTTTTTATTAAAAACAGGTGGTTAAAAAAATATTATGTTGTCAATTGTATAAAAGTTGTTTAAATTAATGACATGTTTGGTATTTACTCATAAATCCGGTTCTATGATTCGTATCGGGCTAAACATTTAAATCTAGACAGATATTTTGAATAGAAAACGTTATTTGGAGCCAGTTTTTGAAGTATAACGTAAAAATACCAACCCCTAGCAGTATTTGAACCTATAACCCATGGCTTCGCGGGCAGGCTGACATCATACTCAATACTCAATGCTCGATGCTTTATTGCGTTTCACAATGGTAGATACAAAAGCAAAAGCATCTACCAATGCAATATACTAACGGTATATTTATTACTATACTTCATTCCAAATAAGGACATCAAGATTTTCCGATACCTATTTAGCTTTCTGGCAAATTCTGATTACGAAATGTAATTAATTAATTGGATACATATACTATCCGACATATCTTGGACGTTACTAAAGCTATTCTAAGAATAAGTGAGAGGAAGTGTTTCAAATTTCTGTTTCTAAAATGCAAAATAGCCTTAAAATTTCGTTGCTATTTTGAATGGAGTATAGTGCACCTATAGTAGGACTTTTTCGAAATCTAACAAAATAAGCAGGATGTCAAATGGCATGACAGACGAACAACACACCATTGTATGTGTAATAATAACATATTCATTGTGTTGGTAGAAGTACAATTGGATGCAACTCTACTACTCTACTCTACTTGATCTACGCCTAGATCTTTGACTACCCCCTCGGGGAAAATAATCGTGAGCATATGCTATGCTATGCTGTGCCTAGATCTCTCTCTATCGTCCGAAGTTTAAGAGTCTACTACAACATACACGTACACTTTTAAAACTGTATATTTAATCTAAGCTATTATAAAAACGTAATATAAGCGTGTCTGTTATATTGAAATTATTTACAAGAAAAATGTTGTCCGTCTGTTTGTTTGTTCGAGCGTCACCGAAAAACTGAAGAACTGATTTTGATGAAACCTTTTTTGTTTGAAAGCTTATGATTTGACTTAAAATCTGTTATATAGGGTCCAACTTAATATGCTGACACTTTTTAAAGGGATGATCAGACTATCAAATTGAACAACTTTCTATAGAGGAGGACCAACATCGAAATCGCAAAAAAAATCACATGTCCCATACATTTGGCTCGAGTAGGTTTGCATTTTCGTATGGGACAACAAATTTTTCGCGATTTCAATGTTGGTCCCATAGAGAAATTGGTTCAGTTTAATTGTCTGGTCATCCCCTTAAATAACTGTCAGCATATTAAGAAGGACTCTGTATAATTTGTGCAGACGAAGTCGTGGGTAAAGGCTCGTATAATACTTCTATTCTATTCTAATCTAGACTATCTTTGTCCGCATATAAATATATTGGTCAAGATATAAATACGAATCTATTGGTCAATACGTTTGTATTGTTTTGTATTTATTTTACGTTAGGTTGTGAACTCTTACGTTGTTTACTCTTAGAGTGGTAATTGACGATGATTAGAGCGCTTTATCTATGTATAGTTCAAGTAAATAAATGCTATCACATGAGGAGTCGCTTTTTGCTCGCTTTATGTTTATGAGCCATACTCGTCCGTAAATAGAGATCATATTGCTGTAAATTATATCCGGTACCGATTTCTGTTTACTTGATACTGTATCTACAAACGTGATTGGGGATGGAGTTTTCAATCAGAAGATGCAAAATTTTAATTGTATCGTCTATTCGTAGTCCGTGATCACTTAGAATAGGCTTCGGGTGTCGGGTAAAATTGGTTAATATTCGTATTCGGGCGTATCTCAAAAAATAATCCGTGACGAAATTGAAGTCATATTTTTGTAAATGTTTTGTATGATTTATTCGAATAAAATTAGTCTACATTTGATTAAAATAACAAACTTCTTGTAATCATTGAATGGTTTATGGAAAATTTTCAGTATTTTGTCAGGCATGCTTACTTCATACGACAAGGTACTTTTCCTATATAATTTTGGGAAAACTTACGGACTAAATGACGTTATAGGGTAACAAGATTAATAAGGTTATTATAGTCCTAAGCGTGTTTAGTTGGGTTATCAACTATCATTGTTAAAATAATGACACCTAAACTCCATTTTAAACAGCAACGAAATTTTAAGGCTATTTTGAATTGAACAGAAAAAGAGATTTGAAACACACTCTCACTTATTCTGAGAACCGCTTTAGTAACGTCCAAGATTTGTCGGATAGTATATCTTTCCGATAAATAAATAATATTTGCTATTCAGAATTCGCCAGAAAGCAAAATAGGAATCGGAAAATCTTGTCGTCCTCATTTGGAATTAAGTATAGAGTGTTGTAAGACGCGCGTGGGTCACGCTCGAATGTAATAAACTATTTATTAGGAGAGTGTGAACAAATAGGCTGCCCTTTATTAATAATGGATGTACAAGGTGGTCGCCGGCCGGTTGTGTATGCCTGCCTGTTGATTTCACACACCTGTGTGTAGCATTATGTCATCGCATTAAAAAGCAGTAACTGCTCCCTGAGCAAACTGTACAGGTCAGTCATAAAAATCATCCCTGTGTTACATTTTTCGATGTAACTACTTATTTACCATGTTTTGAACCCCGCACCACACATATAATACTAACCAGATATTTGAAGAATTTAACAATGTTATGGAAGTGGATAAAAAATAGTTGGTACATCACGAGTTAAAGCTACAGCCAGGCTTATAATTTCCATCAATCAAAGTACTTTTAGGTTCTGAAACACGCCTATGAAACGTTTTTCCACTATCTTCATTAAGTATATCTTAAAGTTTCTATCAAGCGACAGACATCTGTATGTATACCACGGTCGGACAGGAAGGCATCGCGCTAATTTAAAACATCCAAGTTCAATCCTAATCCAATTTCAGTTCTAATCACATTGCAATCCAATTACTATTCAACTGTTCTGAATTCCGCATCGCGCTAAACTCTATGTGCCTTTAACGTCTGAGCGATCTGTTAAAACGACTCTAACGCCTGTCAAATGAATAGCGCAATACCGAAAGTTGTGGTTCGCACGCGGTCCAATCATGGTTTAGTTGAGATTTATTTAGCGCGAATGCTCTCCAGGCATCAGCCACCATATCGGCGTAGGTAGTCCACAATAAGATGTTTGTACTGGTCGCAGGCGCGAGTGACGACGGTGCGGGGTGCGCGGTGCTGCTGGAGACTCTGCGCGCGCTGGTCGCCAGCCCGGCCAGCCTGCGCCACGACGCGCTGTTCCTGTTCAACGGCGCCGAGGAGAACATCATGCAGGCCTCACACGCCTTCATCACACAACACAAGTGCGTAGCTCCTATTCACTGCAACGGACTTACCTGTACAATCATTCACTTATCAACTACTGGACGTAGGATCCGCGCTCTAAAGCGTCCGAAACAAAACACAAAGAGAAACAATTACTATCCTAATTATAAAGTCTTCGTTTGACGGACTACGCGCACGTTTGCATGTCGATTCCGTGCTGCTGTGCTGAAAAAATTGGTAAAAACTACGCAACTAATTTTAAATTAAAACTAAAATTTCATTAGTTTCATAGTTTTTAGTTGGATTACATTACACAACTACTTTTGTACTAACACGTACCTACTTTCATTTATGTAGGTTAGTCTGAGTCAGTTTTTTTCGAGAATTTTGTATTAGACTTAATAAGTCCATAACTTGTATGTCAATGAGTATAACGTAGATTTTATGAATGCGTTTGACTCTGCAAGCCATCATGAATATCAATAACGCTTTGTAATAGAAGAGTTCTTCTCTAAATACATACAAAACCTAACTGGTATTTCCTCTAAATTATTAAGTAACTGTCAATACAATAAATAAAACTTACTCAAAAAGAATTTGAGTGAGGAGTACCACAAGGGTATCGACTAGGAATTCATAGTGTGTTTGTATACGTGTGCAGATGGGCGAAGACGGTGCGTGCGTTCATCAACATAGAGGCGTGCGGGGCGGGGGGACGCGAGGTCCTGTTCCAGGCGGGGCCCCACGACCCCTGGATCATGGAGGTAACTGTTGTATATGTTACTGTTTCACAGGTTGTTGTTTTTTGTTACCGAAGTAGAAGAAGATTGCTTCACATATCCTAAGTTTATCTCGAGTCCATTCAGTTTTATGGATGTACCGTTATGTGTACGCATATCGTCGGCAGGTGTACGCCGGAGCGGTGCCGCACCCGTTCGCGTCGTCGCTCGCGCAGGAACTGTTCGAGAGCGGCCTCATTCCCGGCGACACTGACTTCCGCATCTTCAGGGACTTCGGCAAACTCTCCGGTACCAGAACACACACTTTACTAGCTTCATATTATACAGTAGGTACAGTTTGGTTCGGTTAGCTGCTTGAGATCATTGATCTATCAGCTACCTACATTACCAATCAATGTGTTCATTTACACATATTACTTTATCACTTCTTGTTCATAACGTCGAAGACAATTTGTAGTTTGTTAAGATATTGTATAAATTATAATATTTAGAGTTAAATAAATAAATAGTTTTCGTTTATCGTATAAGCTGACAAATACTACTTTAGATAGATGAGTTTGTAACTGTAAATACCTGTATCACCAAGTTAATAATGACGTGTGATATGCGTGCAGGTGTTGACCTGGCGTGGAGTGCGAACGGTTACGTGTACCACACTGCGCTGGATACTGCGGACAGAGTGCCCAGGGAGTCCCTGCAGCGCACCGGGGACAACGTGCTGGCGCTGACACGAGGTGAGCGCAGAGCGCAGAGTGCAGAGTGCAGCCGCATAGTGTTGCATACAGTAGTGTAACGCGGCGGTGGCGTGACCCTCAGGGCTGCTGTCGAGCGACAGCCTGGAGAGCCAGCGGGACGCGTCGGCGCGGCAGCCGGTGTTCTTCGACGTGGTGGGGCAGCTGGTGGTGGTGGCGCGCCCGCCCGCCGCCGCGCTCGCCGCGCTGCTCGCGCTCGCGCTCGTCGCGCTGCGCGTCCACCGCACCGCCGACGACGCCAGGAAGCACCGTATGTGTTCACACCTTTGACTAATTTTATAAGGACTAGCCTTGCGGTAGCATTTCCCCTCTGCCACGGTATATGCACAATTGATCTTGTGCATTTACATTCAATTTTACACCTTGTCACTAAACGAGACAGCCTATAATTACGAAACAATAACTTCGAACTTAGAACGTTTGGGGTTCACACGAGACTACTTTTCATGATTTTTGACATTCAAAATTATAATCTAAAGTTATGGGGAATAAAATCCAAAGTTGCGGATTTCATGTTACCTCGCCCCCTCAGCAAAAAGGTGTACCACATGATTAAATACCCCTGCAGATCGGAAGCTTCATATAAGCGACCGCTGTCGGTGCACTCATACATAGCGCGCGTTTCGGTACAATGTAGGGATCACAAAACATAATATGAGGGGTTAGAAATGCTAAGTAGGGCTTTTGCTTCGGAGACGGCTGTCGCCACTTGTCTTCCCACTTACGCTGCTGCAAGTACTTATGTCATCTCGCTCGCACTACGCCGCGCGTCTTATGGTGCTATGCAAATTATTGCATAAGCGTGTGGAACGCGTTGTCCGCCTATTTTGCACTTCTAACCCCTCTTATAATGTTCTGTGGTAGGGATATTGAATAATTCGGCTGTACTACGGTAACATCTCAGAGGAAGGATCTCGATAGAGTCCGCTTAAGTTTACGATTGTAGTTAGTCTCTTTTGTCTTATGACGTATCTTTAATAGTAGAAGGAGATGGAACTATAGATATTTGTTTATGCGGCTGTCCACTGTGTGTAAAAGTGACCGTAAACATAAGGCCATATGTCACTTGGTGCCTTTGGTCCATACTACTTGACACCACACACACAAACCTAAACTTAAAAAAAAGAGGACACTTTACGGTACGGCTCACTCTATTAGGTATAATCTCTTTGCATGTAATGTAATGGTCGCAGTGTACATAAGCCGGCGCGCGTGGTGGCATCAAGTGTCGGGGGCGATGGCGGGCACTGTAGCGTCGCTGCTGGCGGGGCTGGGCTGCAGCGCCGCGCCCGCGCTGCTGCTGCACCTCGCGGGCAGCCGCCTCGTCTACTACTCCGATAACTTGCTGTTGGCGCCGCTGTTCG
>OZ004678.1:0-60919 GCA_963924505.1 Agonopterix alstromeriana | reverse complement strand
CATTATGTCACACACGTACACGTGTCGGAGAATAGCAACTATAACACATGCGGATCGTCCTCGACCGCACTCGTCACATGCTTTCCATAATTATTAGACTGGAGCCAAAATTCGCAGATGTACATATTAAATCGACGGCGTCCCAGATTCCGTGCCGCCGCGCCGCGCCGGCCAGTCTGGCTGCAGCCTAACTATTGACGAATTTTGGCAACAGCGTAGTAACTCTCAAGTACCTAATAAATTATTCCCTCGCTTGTCTATATCTTGTTCTAATAGTAAACGTCTACGAACGCTTCATATCATTCATTATACTTCATCGACTGAATGCCGAGCTCTATAGATCGTCTACTCGTTTCGTATTACGCTCTACATTAAAACGTTATTGATTAACGACAAGCGATGCCGCGACAGACGCCGAGCCCTATCTACACACGAGTAGATACCTACGTGACCCGAGGCCGACGACCGACTGCTGTAGGTACACTACGCCGCGGTGTCGAGTTACTCGAGCGACAGAATCTAAATGAAACGTATAGTGTAACACGGTGTGTTGTTGCAACTTGCAGCGGAGGCGGGCAGGCGCGGTGGACGTTGTGGAGAGCGCGGGCGCCGGCGGCATGAAGCTCGTCTACTTTGAGGTGCGCCACAACATCACGCTCGACTGCGCCGGCCTCGCCACCGACCCCGCCACACCGCTCGTCTGGTAAACACCGCTATATTATTTATTATTATACCTACCTACTCTCATCCTCGTTAGTAAGGGCCACACGAGTGCGTTAGTCGAGTGAGATTGCGAGTAATCGTTATTTGTTATACAAGAGAGCGAAGTTGCTTTTTTACCGCGTGCTCAATTTTGATGACCGAGCAAGCGAAGGATTCTAACTCGCTGCGCTCGTGATTCATAAATTAGAATCCTGAGCGTCAGCGAGGGAATCAAAAGAGCGCGAGGTGAAAAATCTTTGCACTCGAGTGCAACACGTAACTTTTCATCCCACCTCAGCCAGGAAATTTCTAAATGCAAAAAAAAAAAAAGGTATGATTAATTCGGCACCATAGAGGAAGAAGTAAATAGGTTTAATGATGTTTTGAATTCACAAACATAGTGCACACGATGTTCTAATTCAATGTACTTTATCCTCTAACGGATATAAACGGCTTTTGCACTCTGATATCGAAGAGCAAATATACTCTTTCCGAGATGGGGGGGATGAAAAATACTTTACTCGTTAAAATTCGTTCCCACTCGACTGACGTACTCGGCTAGTCCGAACTAGGCATAAGTGCCACTAATCTATTCACTTTCATACTTTACCTTACCGAATTTCTTGGTATAAGAGTTCAGTCAGTGAAACGGTCCGCCTGGCTTATATGTTTCAAGCATGTATCCTGACTTTTGTTTCGGGCGGAGGGGGGAGGAGAGGACATTTATAGAAAAACGCAAAATCGTGAAAATAATCTAGTTTGTTACAGTACAAAATCGGACTAAAATCGCAGTGTTTCTTATCAACTCCGCAAGATAAATTACGATACCAAAATTAAATACAATGTGACGACGAGGTGTTTTCATTTAAAAATAAAAATGTTAAATCGAATCTATAAGTAAAATGAAATCGTAGTATATTTAGTCGGACACGCTCATTGCTAGTTTTCGATTTTAAATGTCTAGCTGCAAAATGACGACAAAAGCCAATCAATCAATCAACTTTACATGATATCTAAATCAGCTGGTGGTCCAGTAGCGAGTAACCTTGCCTGCCGCGCAGGAGGCGATGGTTCGATCCCCGTCCTGGCCGACTCGTACCAATGAGTTTTTCGGAATTTATGTACGATTTGTAACACCACACTGGCTCTTCGGTGAAGGAAAACATCGTGAAAAAACTGCATGCTTCAATTTCGAGGCATTATACCCACTATCCATTACAAGTGGCGACGGGCTCACTCCCCGTCACACTGGACAGAGTTTCGGTGCTACTAGTGAACCGTGGATGTTCTGAGTTTTCAGAATATCTCTGACTACCTCCTCTCGGGGAATATAGTCGTGAGTATATATATGTACATATCTACAAATTACGTTGGGCTGAATAAATCACCAAATGGCGAAGAACACTATTCGATTAGGTGCTCGTAAATAAATACTGGTATGGTAGTCGGTTACTCGTCCGCCCGCGGTGATCGCCATCTATCTCTCGGTGACCTGCCGTAGCATCGCGTTGTTGCGAACACATCTGCACCGCGTCTAGTGCACGTGCGTCACAACACAATGCCGCCGCCGCACTGAGATAAGACGACTGCCGCAGTGCGATGCGTGCGATGTATCCTTGATAGTGTCTTATTGTGCTGTGCTTTGTGACGTCGCTCTCACTGCACTGCGTACACTACAGGGTGTTAGGGTAAACAGTTGCATTACTTTAAGGGGTGATTGTACCCATGATACTGAACAACTTTCTCTAAGAAACCAATAGGAAATTCGAAAAAAAAGTCTTCCTACAAACGTCCGATCAACTGTACGGGAAGTCCAAATATTTGTTTGCGACTTTCCAATAGGTTTCTTAGGGAAAGTTGTTAATTATCTTGGGTAACCCCTTAAAGCAATGCAAATTTTAACCCTAACACCCTGTACACTACTGCAACATCTTTTACAGCTATACAAGAAAACTTGAATTTTTTTTTACAATCACAAAGACTCGCAAGCGTTTTAATATTTTACTTGTTTACGTAGTTAGTTCATAATAAATTATTACCGCAACAAACCCACGCCACGGCGTCGGTTCACATTCATATTATACATTTCTATTTCACTCTATAACATTGTCAATAATGTTAAAAGAGTGACTTAGATGACAATTTTGCAAGGCTTATTATCATAGTATTATTTGGTAATCTTATCAACCTTCTTTCTATCATGTTTCTTTATTTACACATCATTGTCTTTATTACTTCCAGTAGTAAATGTTATCTCCGTTATCTACTGCCTGACATGTTTTTAAAAATATATTTTTTACAGTAAAGTAGAAGGGGAGGGGGAGATCTAAATCTATTAATCTACAGCCAAACATATGCATGCAAAATCATATAACACAACATTAAATTAAAAAAAACCAATCGGCTTGTAAATGTCAAACCAGAATAACTTCATTTCACTTATACAGTACTGACTCCATGGGGTTGATTTGATTCGACTAGATTTCGATTAGCGATAGATACGAGATGATGATGACTTAAATTGAGTTGAATCAAATCCTGTTAGTTATGTATGTACTTTGAAGTTTACTTAACGCCGGTGTCGGTGGGGCGAGTTAATCTAATTGAGGCTAGTTCCTCTACCTTTCAATATCTTTGTATTATATTTTGCCGTAGTCTTACCTTGCAAGAAGACCTGCCACCGAAAATTGACTCCTCCTTTTGCCATATTATTATTATTATAACGTAACAAATACAACATGTAACTGATCATTTGTGTCAATAAACATAAATATTGTTTATTTATTCATTAACAAGCAAGTAAGTGAAATATGTTCGAGTAGGTTCAAAAGCAAATAGCTTCTTTCAATATTCAACGGTTGCCGTACCGAGATATCAAAAGGTAGTAGTACCTCCGTACATGACGGTAGTGTCGCGTAACTAACATGTGTGTCTCGTCTCCCGCAGGAAGAAGAACGGGACGGCCGTGGAGCAGATCCCGGAGCTGAGCGGCCGCTACAAGGTAGAGAACTCGCGCTTCGAGATCGGGCGGCGCGCGCTCGAGGACGACTTCGGCAACTACACGTGCGCCGCCGGCTCCAGCACTCGCGCCTGGGAGCTGCGCGCGCGCACACACGCCAAGCTGCCGCTCAACACCAACGTCGTCGAGGAGCAGAAGATCAAGCTCTCCTGCAAGGTGACTGCTCCGCAAGGCGGCCACACACACCGCATCACACGCATCACTATCTCCTACTCTCGTTCACGCGTACTCTGCATCTATATAAATTACTCGTTATTAAATGCGTTACGTATCGAACAGGGTGCTTTAGGCTATCAAACAAAATAACTTTCACTACGGAGCCAATGTCGAAAACGTGAAAAAAAAATCTGTTATTCTATAGAAAATAACTCTTCCATTAATGACCAAAATTTATGAAACAGCTAATTTTTATTCGCGATTTTAACGTCGCATCGGTCTCATGACAGTTGTTCAGTTTCATAGTCTGAAGCATCTTATTCGATATGCAACGCATTTAATTTTACACCTGTATTTGTGGTCCTTTGACTAATTATTATAAGGACTAGCCTTGCGGTAGCATTTCCCCTCTGCCACGGTATAGGCACAATTGATCTTGTGCATTTACATTCAATTTTACACCTTATCACTAAACGAGACAGCCTATAATTGCGAAATAATAACTTCGAACTTAGAACGTTTGGGGTTCACACGAGATTACTTTTCATGATTTTTAACATTTAAAATTAGAATCTAAAGTTATGGGGAATAAAATCCAAAGTTGCGGATTTCATGTTACCTCGCCCCTCATAAAAAGTGGCAGAAATGTTTGTTAGTAGAATTACACGCGTAACCAGTCCACATATAAATAGTCAAAGTTGTGGTCCTTCCAAATATGCTGATGACGGTTTTTTGAGGGAATGGTCAAACTATCAAACGTTTCCAGTGGGATCGACATCGAACTCACGAAAAAAAAAACTTGCGGTGTATCACAAAACTGCCAATGTCTTTCGACTCAAACGTATAGGAGAGCTGATCTTTTTTCACCATTTCGACGTCGGTCCCACAGAGAGAGTAGTTCAGTTTCACGATCACAGGCCGTCTGCATACTAAGTGTGACCTTGTATACCTACCTATATAACAAGATGTGTGTGTCGTGTTGCAGTTGATCGGCAAGCCGTACCAGGGCGTAGTGTGGCGCTACAGCAACAGCTCGGAGACGGTGGAGGTCGGCGCCTCGGAGGAGATAGCGGCGGCGCCGGAGGGCGAGAGCGAGGTGGTGGGGGGCGAGGCGCCGCGCATCACGCTGCAGGCGAGCGAGCAGGGCGTGGCGGGCGCGGAGCTGGTGATCGCGGCGGCGCGGCTCGCCGACGCGGGCTGGTACAGCTGCACGCCGCTGGGCGCCGGCTCCACGGCCGCCGTCACGCAGCTCCGCGTCAAGGACAAGTACGCGGCGCTCTGGCCCTTCCTCGGCATCTGCGCCGAGGTCTTCGTGCTCTGCGCCATCATACTCATCTACGAGCGTCGCCGCACCAAGCCCGAGCTCGACGACTCCGACACCGACAACCACGACCAGTGAGTCACACACCTTATCGACTAGCTTCGACCCGACGCCTCCTCCGCACTATCCATATACCGGATTTTAAGTCGAATCATAAGCTTTCCGACGAAAAAAGTTGTATCAAAATCGATTCGGTAATATTTCCGTGACCGTGTCACGGAAAAAATTGGGGATGACGGATGAACGTGACGGGTGTTGACAAACAATCATAAAATAAAAAATAAAAAAATTTGGAGGACACCTAAAAACCATATCGTAATTGTTTTCTTGTAAATATCTTAAATATGCAGATAAATACACTTTTTTTTACTATTTTATAGTAGTAGAGACACATAACTTCTATAGAAAACGATCAAATTGTCGCGCTTTAATAACCTACTGACGGACGGTACGCGCAATAAAGTACAGCCTCACTGTTATTGTGGTTAGTTTCGTGCGGCACGCGACGTGCGGTATCCGTTACAACGTCGCAGCGGCCGAGTGACGGCGCCGGCGGCCGCTTATTGTTGTTTGCGTGCGAGCGTGCAGTGACAGCCTCACTCTCACAAGTGTGTCTCTGTGTTGCAGGAAGAAGTCGTAAGCGGTGAGAAGTCGGTACCGAGGAGCTGAGGGGGTCGGGGGTCACGACGGGACGCCTCTAGTGTTGCAGTGTGTTGTTCGCCAAATTGTGATTATTTTTTTTTATTTTGCGTACGTTTAACCAAAAATTGTTATTTAGTTAAGAGTAATGATGACCGTGAGGCAGACGGCGCCGCGCGGCGCGTCGCGTCGCGTCGCTGTATCGCCGTCGATACGCTATTTAACTCTGTACAAAGCTGTTTCATTTCTTGATCGATAAGTTCACAAATCTATTACTTTATTCATGTTTTCTAACAAATTTTATTTTACTTAATATAATTTTAAAGTTATTTCTTTTGTGTTTCTTTTTGTACTTAATTGAGGTTTTTGTAACACGATTAGTAGAGTGATCTCGGGATCGGTCGCGTTCAGTCGGTCACCGTCACGTCACGTCACGTTACGCGGCGACCGACGAGACGTCACCGCTCGCTTCTGTTCTGTCTCTGTCGCACCTTCTACTCTAGCCTTGCAAGTTCATATAGTTATAAATAGACACCGTCGGTTATATTATAATGTAGTTGTCTTAACAGATAATGTATCGCGACGGAATCACTGCGGCGACGCTCGCCTGTTCCGATACCATTGTTAGATAAGAGTAAGTATGCGAGAGATAGCGGCGGCCGCGCTCCGAGTCCACCATAGTATTTATTAATATTAAATGTTACGAGTGATAAGGCCGCCTCGCTCGCTGCCTTCACTTCACTGTAACACCCGTTCATTGTATTGTACATAGCTATGCAGAAATAATGATACCTATTTATTGATGGACTGGATGATGGAAGGCACGCTCCTGTACAATGTTGTTTAGAATCCCAATAAATTAATATTATTTCATGAAGTGTTTCATTTTGTACCAACATCTACAAGCAAGCACCCTATTTTGGCTTAAGGCCTTGGAATCATTTATTGGCGGATCGTTCTGAGACTACAATTATTCTTTAACAGTTTTAGGTTCAGCGCACATCTAGTGGAAAAATGAGATAACACGATCACACGTCACAGTAAATCTTTTGCACGCTCTTATCAACTCTATTTCAATTTACATTGAGTTCATTATCAATTGATTAATTAAAACTGCTTGAGCATTTTTCTACCAGATGTGCGCTGACCCTAAATTTGCATCTTGTAGAGTCATAATTGATTCCATGACAATAATTATTATCGTAGATAGGTACCTATATTTATTTTGTACACTATAACTACGAGTAGTCCTAGTGTAAAAACGTCAACTTATTGGATGCAAAACAGGAAAGCAAAATTTGCTCATTCAAAACAAAAGTTAAAGTTATGGGATACCGGGTAGCATGAAAGCAAAATCCACTACGGGAGTTTTCGACGCGCTCTCTCATTGGTCAATAAACTCCCGCAGTGGACTTTGTCGGCGAAATCTGCGTTTTTTTTTTTTTTTTTTCATAAACGCTTGCATTTACAAAGTGAGGAGATCAGCAGTCTGTACTGGAGTTTTCTGCCTCACAGACCAAAGAGAATGGAATCACTACGTTTTAAGAGACGGCACTGTCTAACTAGCTTCGAAATCCTAAAATAGTATGAAGCGCGTCTAGTGTTTTCTACCACAACAATAACACTTAAAAATGCAGTCCTACCAACCTAAAGAACATGAAAAGCTTGACGTCAAGTTGACGTAACTAGTGCGGAGACACCTTCGTCATTGTCACATTATCGATATTCGATCGAAGTGATGTGCGTGTTTTATCGATATCGAGATCTCAATTAGGCGAGTGGCGGCGAGGCGACGTTGGCAAGCTTATATTTTGTTACGGTTGGTAGCAAATTCTAGACTTGCTTAGTGCAACCAAAACTTTGTTCTATCTGTCGAGCGACTGTCACAGACTACTTAACAATTATTTAAATTATAGTACTAACAGTGGTTGGTACCTTAACTGTAAATTGACTTAAACTAGGCATATTGGTGTGCCGATAAAGAATATTATATAATATTAAAAACAAGTAGGTAAGTATAACAAATTTGTTTGTTTTCGGTGTGCAAAGAAAGAAAGAAATAATATTTCTATCATATTATGTCGTACATAAGTTAAACTGTTTCTTTGTTCGTGTGTGTATGTCTGTACCTATTTGTTCAGAGCCCTTACGAATAATGATGAGTCAGCCGTTCTGAACAAAAACAAAAAACCCGACTGCATAAAAAACCTATTAACTGAAAAGAGAAAAACAAGCTCTATAATCACTAATCAGCTATAACAGCTTTATTTGAGCAAATATAATTTGATTCTTACTATAATAGGTAGGTATCGCAAACGGGGACAAAGAAAATTTTTGTTTTGTTATTGATTGGTTTGTCCCCGCCTGCAATACCTACCTAATAAGAATCAAATTATATTTGCTCAAATAAAGCTGTTATAGCTGATTAGTGATTATAGAGCTTGTTTTTCTCTTTTCAGTTAATAGGTTTTTTATGCAGTCGGGTTTTTTGTTTATCTTAATAATTTAGTTTATTTCATACTTTTTAGTCTTGTGTCGAAACGGTAACATAAAAGTACTATAATATTTATATATTTGGAATCGTCTGATTACTAGCTTTCATTTGATACCCATATTGTAATTTTTATCAAAAAAAAATTGTTTATTCCCCCTCTCTTTTTTAATTCATAGACGCCATCTTGAAACAATATAACCTATGTCACTCTCACGATTTTTACGAATCCAGTGACACCTCATACGCTAAAATCCATAAAGCCGTTTGGGCTGTAGGCCGTGCCAAAGAAATAGACATACAAACATACATACATACATACATACTTACATACATACATACAAACATACATACATACATACGCTCGAATAACCTAACCCTCCTTCTGGCGCAGTCGGGTAAAAACAGGGTGTATTTACTAAACAGCTACTATAGTATAGGAAATATCCTCCACAAGATTTTCCGTCTCTTCATAGTTCAGGCTTTTTAGGTAGTTGCTTATTTGACTTTTAATCTTTACCTTTGTGCAATTGTAAAATTGTATTTTTTTGTTGAGTTGGTTATACACGGTTACAGACAGGAAAGATTTGTGCCTTCTAGCAAATTATGTATAAATGAGCGGGGCCAAGATGACCGGCGGTCTTCGTGCAGCCTTCTTTTGCGAGTCGATCAAATCTACTGTCGGAGTTAAACCAAACTTACATTAAACACATTCTTACTCATTTTAACTGAAAATTAATTTATTCCATCAAGGTCATCATCATTATTACCCGTTCTCCCGTACCCTACACCACAGTATAAGAAAGAGTATCTATTACCCTACACTACATATCGACGACGAAGTGACATGAACAGCTCTTCTCTCAATCAACATTTGTTTGCTGAGATTATTGTGTATGTATAGGTGTAGGTAAAATACATTTTTGCATCGTATTTTGTTTAATTTCTCGTTTATAAGTTAAAAAACTTCAAATACAAATTAAATCAAAACATTTTAGGCAACTTTCTTTTTTTTTTTTTTTTTTTTTTTTTCCTTTTAAATCCTCTTTTTGTAGTCGAAAGTTCTTGTCACTTCGCCGTCAATATGCCGTACCAGACTAGAGTTGCAAAATACTCCTGCGCCATGGGTGATTGGATGTGATATGCAAACAAGTTCGTGCTTACCAAGAGATATGAAATAGGTAGAAAGGCGGAATAGCCCTCCGTAGGCCGGCGTCGGCTAAACTAAATGAGGCCGCCCAGGAGTGCGATTTATGAAAGTCACACAGTTACGTTTGGTTAGGTTATTAGGTTTGCTCAGGTTAGGTTTGCTCAGGTTAGGTTTGCTCAGGTTAGGTTTGCTCAGGTTAGGTTTGCTCAGGTTAGGTTTGCTCAGGTTAGGTTTGCTCAGGTTAGGTTTGCTCAGGTTAGGTTTGCTCAGGTTAGGTTTGCTCAGGTTAGGTTTGCTCAGGTTAGGTTTGCTCAGGTTAGGTTTGCTCAGGTTAGGTTTGCTCAGGTTAGGTTTGCTCAGGTTAGGTTTGCTCAGGTTAGGTTTGCTCAGGTTAGGTTTGCTCAGGTTAGGTTTGCTTAAAAACCTTTTACCCGGAGGATTCAGAACACGACGACAATGCAGACCATCGTCTAACCAGAATAGCGGCTGATTCGGTAAGCGAATGTGCTCATGATGACCACGATAAATTGTTTACCGTAAGAAAACAGAAAACTGCAGTTGGAAATTCCAACCTGAATTCAGTTAACGACTACGCTCATGATGACCATGATGACCCGCCGTTTACCGCAAAAGAATTGAAAACTGCAGTAGAAAGTTTTAACCCGAAAAAAGCCCCAGGAGCAGATGGTCTCACAGCTGATATATGTGACAGGGCAATACAAGTTAACCCAGAGCTTTTCCTAGCAATCGCCAACAAGTGCCTGCAACTCGGACACTTCCCTATCATCTGGAAGGAGGCAACAGTAGTGATTTTAAGAAAACCAGCAAAGAGTGACTATGGAAACCCGAAATCATACCGACCGATAGGACTCCTTCCGGTGATGGGGAAGATCCTGGAGAAGCTGATTGTTGGCAGGCTGAAGTGGCACCTGATACCCAAAATGAGCACCCGTCAATATGGTTTTATGCCCCAGAGGAGCACCGAAGACTCCCTCTATGACCTAGTGCATCATATTCGAAATAAGATAAACCAACACAAGTTAGTAACATTGGTATCACTGGACATAGAGGGAGCCTTCGATAGTGCTTGGTGGCCGGCCATCAAGGTTCGACTGGTTGAGGAGGAATGCCCAACTAATATTAGGAATATAATGAATAGCTACCTTCAAGACAGAAAAGTAGGGGTCAGATATGCTGGCCAGGAGTACCGCAAAAGTACAAACAAAGGATGTGTTCAAGGGTCAATAGGGGGTCCAATTCTATGGAATCTCCTCTTGGACCCTCTATTGAAAGGTTTGCAGAAAAGAGGTGACTACTGCCAAGCCTTTGCGGACGATGTGGTGCTGGTGTTTGATGGCGACACAGCAATGGAAGTAAAGAGACAAGCCAATGCCGCTCTTGCCTATGTTGGGGAGTGGGGTGTCAAAAATAAGTTAAAATTCGCACCACATAAAACACAAGCCATGGTGATGACAAGAAAGCTAAAATACGACACTCCACTGCTTAGCATGGGTGGAGCTAGCGTTGGCATTTCTCAGGAAATTAAGATCTTGGGTGTTATTATTGACCACAAGCTGACTTTCAATAGCCACACCGCTTTCGTCTGCCAGAGAGCCACTAACATATATAAGCAGCTATCAAGGGCAGCCAAGATCAGTTGGGGGCTCCACCCAGAAATCGTTAGGGTGATATACGAAGCCACCGTCGTCCCGGTGATGACATATGCAGCCAGTGTCTGGGCCCCGGCAACTAACAAACTGATGGTACAAAAGCTGCTAAACACGGTGCAAAGAGGATTCGCCCAAAAACTGAGCAGAGCGTACCGTACCGTCTCCCTGAACTCGGCTCTGGTGCTGGCGGGGACACTACCAATCGACATCCGAATACGCGAAGCAGCCGCCCTGTATGAGGCTAAGAGGGGGATGTCCATGCCGAGCCTAGGAGACAGAGAGATAGAGCAAAGAGTTGGGTATGCAAAAACTCCGCATCCTGCACTACATATGAGTCTGGAGTTCAAGTGCCTGGAGGACAGAGATCAAGTGGAGAACCACAACAGCCTAGCGGTCCGCATTTATACTGATGGCAGCAAGATTGAGGAAAAAGTCGGAGCAGCTCAGGTTAGGTTTGCTCAGGTTAGGTTTGCTCAGGTTAGGTTTGCTCAGGTTAGGTTTGCTCAGGTTAGGTTTGCTCAGGTTAGGTTTGCTCAGGTTAGGTTTGCTCAGGTTAGGTTTGCTCAGGTTAGGTTTGCTCAGGTTAGGTTTGCTCAGGTTAGGTTTGCTCAGGTTAGGTTTGCTCAGGTTAGGTTTGCTCAGGTTAGGTTTGCTCAGGTTAGGTTTGCTCAGGTTAGGTTTGCTCAGGTTAGGTTTGCTCAGGTTAGGTTTGCTCAGGTTAGGTTTGCTCAGGTTAGGTTTGCTCAGGTTAGGTTTGCTCAGGTTAGGTTTGCTCAGGTTAGGTTTGCTCAGGTTAGGTTTGCTCAGGTTAGGTTTGCTCAGGTTAGGTTTGCTCAGGTTAGGTTTGCTCAGGTTAGGTTTGCTCAGGTTAGGTTTGCTCAGGTTAGGTTTGCTCAGGTTAGGTTTGCTCAGGTTAGGTTTGCTCAGGTTAGGTTAGGTTAGGTTAGGTTAGGTTAGGTTAGGTTAGGTTAGGTTAGGTTAGGTTAGGTTAGGTTAGGTTAGGTTAGGTTAGGTTAGGTTAGGTTAGGTTAGGTTAGGTTAGGTTAGGTTAGGTTAGGTTAGGTTAGGTTAGGTTAGGTTAGGTTAGGTTAGGTTAGGTTAGGTTAGGTTAGGTTAGGTTAGGTTAGGTTCCCGTGGCAGGTGGGTCTGCTATCGGGCGCGTCCCCCGGGTGGTGGATAGGGGAATGCCCCCCAGATATGGGGGGTACCGGCTTGCCGGCGTGAACCAACCCAAGGTGGGGTGGTCGCATCACTGAGATGTGACCACCGGAGGGCGGCGGGTCAGCTTGACCCGACCGTGTAGTTCGTTCCTCTACGTGTCCCTCTGTCATCAGAGGGCACAGTGGAGGAGCAAGGGCGGGCTCTGCGTGTACTCACCCTACCGTAGAGCAGGCCGGGAAGGAGTTCCTTCCCCGCCACCGCCGGGCAACGTAGATCGTTATCGCCTGGAGTGTCGTTGATCACGTCTAGCGGCTCCAGGCGACCGAGGGCCTTGCCTTCATTGGCCGGGCCAAGACAAGGAAAAGTCAATAAGACCCGACAGCGAAGTCGTAAAAACCTCAGGATACCGGCTGGCCTCCTGAGTATGTAGGCTTATCCGGGCACAGGGGGCTCTACCCGGACGGACGTTTTATTTCCCCCATACTCGTGGGACTAATTATGGAATCTCAAATCAAAAATAAAATTAATGATGATGATGGTGATACGTCACCAACACGTCCGGTCGGACGTTATAGCGACTCCGAGGTGTTGTTTTCGGACTCGGATACGATGTCACTGTGTGACGAGAGTTCTGGGGGCGTTCGCCGAAAACGCCCTCTTACTATTGAGGAGAATGCGCCGCCGCCTGTCAAGTCGGCGGCTAAACGCGGAAGAGGTCGCCCAGCGACGACGGGAAATTCCGCAAAAGCCTTTCGGAAGGCTAGCTGTGAAGGAGATCTCTCGGGGAGTGAGCAAGAGGCCTTGGAGCTTCTACAACGAACGCCGGTAGTTAGATTGACGCGTCTGCCCGCGACGACCTCTTTCTCGGCAGAAGCCAAGGACCTCACCGAGATGGCAAAAAACTGCGTGGCGACTATCGATACAGTCGCCAAAAAGTCCAAAAACCTTAAGGGCACATTTCAACGTGCCCTCAACGACACTGCGGCCTCATTAAAAGACATTTTTGAGGAACTGAATCGGCGGACGACTTCAGACGAAACTCTGAGGCTGCAAGCGGCAAATGCCCGCCTGCAGGCCGAAGTTAAAGATCTGAGGGAGGAGCTCAAAAACCTCAGCAACGAGTTACATGAGTCCTCTCGCGACAGAGAGAGGGATCTGCCTCCTTCAGAGGCGGCTCCGGCGGGAGGGCTGGACGTCGAGATGCTAGCGCGGGACATCATCTCACATGTTGGGATCATGATCAATGCACGTTTCGACGCTATTCAAGACCGGCTTCTACCGGAAAAACGCGTACGCCCACCTCTTGCGTCGGATGGGCAAAGAGGCAAGGACCCTCCACCACATCCGAAGCCCTTACCGCGGGTGTCAGCTGCTCAACGAATGGCAGGGACAACGGCCCCACCGAAGGTGCCCACTGCACAGCCCCGGGCCCCCACTGAAAGCCGCACTGAAGAGTGGGTCGTTGTGGGTGGCAAAAAAGCGAAGAAGGCCTCGAAAAATAACTCGGACCCTACCAAACAGGCTCCGAAAAAATGGAAGGGACCAAAAATTCGAGTCCCTCGCACAGCGGCAGTGGTGTTAACACTGGAGCCAAAAGCGGTCGCAGCTGGGGCAACCTATGCTGCAGTCTTGGGCGAGGCCAGAAGGGCAATCAACCCTTCAGACCTTGGCATCGCGGGTGTGCGTTTCCGTGTGGCGGCAACAGGGGCCCGAATGCTGGAGGTCCCTGGAAGTGAGAGCGCCGCGAAAGCGGACAAACTCGCCGAGAAATTGAGGGAATCTCTCGGCGAGGGTGTTAGGGTATCCAGGCCCACTAAGACTGCTGACCTGCGTGTCACGGGCCTGGATGACTCAGTGTCACCGGCGGAAGTGGCTGCTGCCGTGGCTCGCATAGGAGGGTGCCCATTAGAGGCCGTTAAGACTGGCGAAATTCGTCAGTGGACTAACGGCCTGGGCACCATATGGGTGAAGTGCCCCGTGGAGGCCGCCAAAAAGGTCTCACAGGGCGGCCGTCTTCTTGTCGGCTGGGTTGCAGCGCAGGTGAAGGTGCTGGAACCCAGGCCACAGATGTGTTACCGCTGCATGGAGGTGGGGCACGTGAGCGCGCGATGCACTGCGGAAGTAGACCGTAGTGCACTGTGCTATCGCTGCAGCAAGGCTGACCACAAGTCGGTCGACTGCAAAGACAGCCCGCACTGCGTTGTATGTGCAGACAGGGGCAAAAATGCGGACCACAGGATGGGCACCAAAGCCTGCGTAGCGGCCACCCATTCACCTTCCTCCAAAAATAAGCAGAGGAGAGCAAATGAGAAAGGGAAGAACGATGGCCCCCGGGTCCCCTCGCAGCCTTCCCACCCGTCGCCAGTGCCACGGGTCAAGCCGGTGCAAATGACCGTCGATTAAGATGGCCCTGAGAGTGTTACAGACAAATCTCAACCATTGCATCAGAGGTCAGGACCTCTTGTTCCAGAGCCTGGCCGAGCTCTCGGTTGATGTTGCCATTGTAGCCGAGCCTTATTTCATTCCCACCTCTGATAGTTGGGTGGGGGATCGAGGGGGTACCATTGCTCTTTTCTCGCGCACCCCATTTAGGAACGTGACAAAGAGCAACGGGTACGTAGCTGCCGAAATCGGTGGCATTAACTGGATTGGCGTGTACTTATCACCGTCGCTAAGCACTGCCGATTTCGAGCAATGCTTGCCTGGGCTTAGGGCTGAGATTCGGCAAAGACGCCCGGGACATCTCCTAGTCGCGGGAGACCTCAACGCCAAGTCTACGGTGTGGGGGTGCCCGGCGACAGATTCCAAGGGAGAGGTCCTGGAGGAGTGGTTGGCGGCGGCTGGTCTGGTGGTGTTGAACCGGGGCTCGGTCCAAACGTGCGTGCGGCATAACGGCGGCTCTATCGTGGACATCACATTCGCGGATGCCGCCCTTGCGCGCCGTGTCCAAGGCTGGGAAGTGCTGGAGAGCGTTGAGACACTGTCCGATCACCGGTACATCCGGTTCGATGTGACTCCGCTCTCAGGGACCCCGAGTGGCCCAAGACGAGCACCAGTTGGAAGTGGTCCACGCTGGGCGCTAAAACAGCTCGATGTGGATCTCCTCAAGGAAGCCGTCATTGTCCAAGCGTGGTTTTCACCACCCGAAGACTCGCTGGACATTGAAGGCCAGGTGGAGTGGCTGAGAGAGGCAATGGAGGGGGTGTGTGACACGGCCATGCCACGTCTCGGACCTCCATCTCTGCGTCGGAAGGTGTACTGGTGGTCCCCTGATCTCGCACAGTTGCGCGACTCGTGTGTGGTGGCGAGACGCCAGTACACCAGGTCCCGAAGACGCCTGGTCCGAGACGAAGCCAGGGAACAGGAGCTCTACGCCACCTACAGGGCCGCTGTTAAATCTCTGCAGACGGCTATAGCCCAGGCTAAAGAGGTGGCGCAGCGAGAGATGCTTGAGACTCTCGACTCGGATCCGTGGGGGCGACCTTATAAAATGGTCCGGCGCAAGCTGCGACCATGGGCCCCACCACTAACAGAAAGTCTCCAGCCGGAGCTTCTGAGCCGGGTAGTTTCGACCCTATTCCCATTAAGGGTCGAACCCTTTGAGCCCCCTTCTATGGTGCCACCGATGACCAGTTCCCAGACGGTGTCCGAGCGGGAGGCTGAAGTGCCCGAGGTGAGTGAGAGCGAGTTGGGGGCGGCGGTGTTGCGGCTCAAAGCCAAGAAAAATACTGCGCCCGGACCAGACGGCATACCCGGGCGAGCCTGGGTCCTCGCTCTCAAAGTTGAAGAGGCGTTGGAGCCAAAAATGAGGGCGCTCTTCACACAGTGTATGGAGCGGGGCCAGTTTCCTCGTCGTTGGAAGGCGGGCAAGCTGGTCCTGCTCCGTAAACTGGGTCGGCCGGCTGAGTCACCATCGGCGTACAGGCCGATCGTGCTGCTTGACGAGGCGAGCAAGCTCTTTGAGCGCATCATTGCCGCTCGCCTCGTCAGACACCTAGAAGCGGAGGGACCGAATCTGAGTGAATTCCAGTTCGGTTTCCGTGGGGGCAGGTCCACAATCGACGCAATTGCGCGGGTGAGGGACCTGGCGGAGGAAGCTGTTTCCCAGGGTGAGGTCGTCTTGGCGGTGTCTCTAGACATCGCCAACGCCTTTAATTCCTTGCCTTGGGAGTGCATAATGGAGGCGCTCAGGTTCCATGCGGTGCCGCGGTACCTAAGACGGTTGGTGGGCTCGTACCTGTCGGAGAGGACGGTCCGGTTCCCCACGAGCGAGGAATGGCGAGAATGGAGGATGTCGTGCGGTGTTCCACAGGGCTCTGTCCTAGGACCGCTCCTGTGGAACATCGGCTACGACTGGGTGCTTCGCGGTACCAATTTAGAGGGGGTCTGCGTTACGTGCTACGCAGACGACACCCTCGTGACGGCTAAGGGCGCCACATACAGGGAGGCCTCCATTCTCGCCACAGCGGGAGTGGCCCAAGTCGTGGGTCGTATAAAGCGGCTGGGACTCACAGTAGCCCTCAACAAGTCTGAGGCCATTTGTTTTCACGGGCCTCGGAGGGGGCCCCCGGCAGGTCTGGAATTGGTGGTTGGTGGGGTATCCATTGCTGTCGGGGCGAGTATGAGATATCTCGGCCTAGTCCTCGACAGCCGGTGGAACTTCCGCCGCCATTTTGAGTTTCTTGCGCCGAGGCTCATCACAGCGGCCAACGCGCTGTGTCGGTTACTGCCTAACGTGGGCGGGCCCAATGTGGGATGCCGCCGCCTCTATTGCGGGGTGGTGCGGTCGATGGCCCTTTACGGGTCCCCGATCTGGGCTGGATCCCTGAGCGCCCACAATAAGGCCCTCCTACGGAGACCGCAGAGGTTCATGGCGATCAGGGTGGCGAGAGGTTTCCGCACCATCTCGCACGAGGCGGCATGTGTGCTCGCGGGGACACTGCCGTGGGAGTTGGACGCACGGACACTTGCCGACGTCTACTGGCGAGTGTCGGAGGTACGCGAAGGAGGTGGGGAGCCACCTCCGAGACTAGTTACCCGCTGGAGGGAAGAGTCCGGTCGGGTAGCATTCCAAAGGTGGCTCGAAAGGCTGCAGGAGCCAGCCGCAGGCGAAAAGACAGTGGCGGCCATCCGACCCGTGCTGGACACATGGGTCGGACGCAGCTTTGGGGTACTCTCTTTCCGCTTAACGCAGGTCCTCTCGGGGCATGGTTGTTTCGGGAGGTACCTGTGTGTCGTTGCGGGAAGAGAGCCCTCAACTGTATGTCACCACTGTAACGCGGCGGAAGACACCTCTGCACACACCGTGGAGGTGTGCCCGGCGTGGGCGGAGCCTCGGGCGAGGCTCGTAGCCACAATTGGGGCCGACTTGTCATTGTCAGCCATGGTAAATGCCATGGTTGATAACGACGAGTCCTGGCAGGCGGCGGCCTCCTTCTGTGAAGAGGTCATGTCACAGAAGGAGGCGGCGGAGCGGGCGAGAGAGGAAGATCCCCTCGCTCACCCGATCCGCCGGAAGAGAGTAGGACGGAGGCGCTTGGCGCAAGATCGCCGCTTACCGCCCTAAATGGGATCCGCTGGGTGACTGACGTGGGGAAGTCAGTCACCCGATGCGACAAGACCCCGAGACGGATATCGTGTGTGTGTATGTGTTCCACACACACACGATAGTATGGAGTCCGGAGCCACCTTTTGGCTCCAGAGGACGGCCCCTGTAAAGGGATGTCGCTGGGGTTGCGGTAGAGTGCTAACGCGTTCCCGCAACCCCCTTGTAAGGCGACAAGAAGTGGAACACGGTGGGGTTTTAGCCGGTAAGAGTCCGGCATAACCCGTCGTCTTCCCCAAGGCGACGGGTATCCATGAGGATTTCCCCACCTAAAAAAAAAAAAAAAAAAAAAAAAAAAAAAAAAGGTTAGGTTAGGTTAGGTTAGGTTAGGTTAGGTTAGGTTAGGTTAGGTTAGGTTAGGTTAGGTTAGGTTAGGTTAGGTTAGGTTGCTGGCCCCGTGGCAGGTGGGTCTGCTATCGGGCGCGTCCCCAGGTGGTGGATAGGGGAATGCCCCCCAGATATGGGGGGTACCGGCTTGCCGGCGCGAACCAACCCAAGGTGGGGTGGTTGCATCACTGAGATGTAACCACCGGAGGGCGGCGGGTCAGCTTGACCCGACGTGTAGTTCGTTCCTCCGCGTGTCCCTCTGTTCATCAGAGGGCACAGTGGAGGGGCAAGGGCGGGCTCTGCGTGTACTCACACTACCGTAGAGCAGGCCGGGAAGGAGTTCCTTCCCCGCCACCGCCGGACGACGTAGATCGTTATCGCCTGGGGTGTCGTTGATCATGTCTAGCGGCTCCAGGCGACCGATGGCCTTGCCTTCATTGGCCGGGCCGAGACAAGGAAAAGTCAATAAGACCCGACAGTAAAGTCGTTAAAACCGCTGGGGCACCTGGGCCAACCCCGGTGTGCCCGTAAGTCCTTCCCCCACTGGAATGGGCGTTACCCAGTGGGTGATGTGTAGATCGACCCATAATCGTGGGAATAGTTATGAGAAAATCTTTTTTTAAACGTAGTTCCGTGGACCCGGCAACGGGTGATAGTTTGTTGAGTCAGGAGGGTCGTGGTGATCCTGACTCGGATATAGACTCCGACGATTCGTCGCTGATGTCGGTTACTTCCGACACTTCTCTGAAGCGACCGTACGACGAGCTGGCTGACGACTCAATGGGTCAGCCCGCTCCTAAGATTGGAACGGCCAAGAGGGGAAGGGGTCGTCCCCCGACCACCGGCCAGTATGTAGGTCTGGCCAGGGCCAAGGAGGCGCTGAACGCCGCCAAGCGCGAGGAGCTTAGGCTCCAAGCGGAGGCGGAGCTCGCTGAGGAGATTCGCTTGGCGGAGCTGGAGGTCTCTCGTCTCTCCGAGACAAGTCTGACGGGGGACGAGAACCCTCCAGCAGAGGTAGGTTTAGTGCCCCGCATTACGGCCAGTGTGGGCATTATTAAAACCGTGGCCGTCAGGAGTAAGAACCTGAAGGGCACGGACGTGAAGGCCCTGAAAAACGCGGCGGACGCGATTGCTCAGGCTGTGGAGCAGCTGAGCAAGCGCTCCACGTCCGATGAAACGGAGAGACTGCAGGCGGACAATACCCGTCTGCAGTCTGAGTTGGCCGCGCTCCGTAAGGATGTGGCGGAGTTGCGCTCTCGGGTGGCTCAGCCGCCCCCAGTGCCGATCGACGAACTGACGCGCACCATCATGGTCCAGGTCGGGACCATGGTGAGCGCGCGGTTCGACGCGTTGGAGGGGAGACTGCTTCCCGAGGAGCGCATCCGCCCTCCTCTCGCGCACGACACACCCCGTGCTGAGGCCCCGGCTAGTCCTGGTCCTCAACCGGGCCCTGCCCCTAAACCCCCTAAGGGGAAACGAGGAGGAAGTGGAAAGGGGCAGAAGCGGGCCAAAGAAGGGCCTAAACCCTCTGTGCCGCCTCGCGCAGATGAGACTCCGGAGCCACGTCAGTCCCAGTCCTCACAGGCAGAATGGACTGACGTGGGGAAGAAGGGGAAGCCGAAGGCGGGGACAAAGTCTCCGCCCAAGGTCCAACCCAAGAAGAGGGAGCCTAAGTTGCGCCCCCCTCAGTCGTCAGCTGTGACACTAACGTTGCAGCCAGACGCTGAGAAGCGGGGCGTAACTTACGCCAATGTGTTGCGCGAGGCGTCACAGCGGATTAAGCTGGCTGACCTCGGCATTGCCGCCCTGCAGTTCAGGGTGGGAGTGTCGGGGCAGCGAATTTTGGAGGTGCCGGGCACAGAGTCCGGCGAGAAGGCTGATGCCCTGGCCGAAAAGATCAGGCAGGTGATCGGAGATGAGGCCATCCGAGTCGGCCGACCCACGAAGTGTGCAGAGATGCGCATTTCGGGGCTGGACGACTCGGTGACGCCAGAGGAATTAATCGCGGCGGTCTCCCGGGTTGGTGGATGCCCAACGGCATCCATCAAGGCGGGAGATGTGCGCCGCGACGTATCAAGTAGAGGTTCAGCTTGGGTGCGCTGCCCGGTGGCAGTGGCCAAAAAGGCCTCGGAGGGGGGACGGCTGGCCGTCGGTTGGTCCTCGGCGCAGGTAAAAATCCTGTCGCCGAGGCCAATGAGGTGCTACCGGTGCCTCCTTCCGGGGCACGTTAGGGCGAATTGTAAGTCGGAGGTAGACCGCAGTGGTCTTTGTTACCGCTGCGGTCAGGCCGGCCATCTGGCCGGTCAATGCTCTCTGCCGCCGCTTTGCGTCGTTTGCAAGGCGGCGGGGAAGCCCTCCGACCATTGTGGTGGGAGCGCTGCCTGCGTGGTGGCGCACCCTCCGAAGAAGAAGGCGAAGCCTGCGACTGCGGCAAAGCCACAGTCGCAGACTCCCCCTTAGAGCCATGGGCGTCGGACTTGGGGAAGTCCGGCGTCCAGTTTTCAGGGCTCGAGTTGGTGTGACGTGTGTTCCCGCGCGCCACTCACACGCGTAGTTCAGGGGAGGAATCGCTCCAGTCCTCCCCTTCCAAGAGGCTTGGCCTAAGGCCGTCGCTGCCGGGTTAGCGGTCGAATACTTAACGTGGTCACGCGACCCCGGCACTAAGGCGACGAGGTGGAACACGGTGGGGTTTTAGCCGGTAGGAGTCCGGCATAACCCGTCGTCGTCCCCAAGGCGACGGGTATCCATGAGGATTTCCCCACCTAAAAAAAAAAAAAAAAAAAAAAAAGGTTAGGTTGCTGGCGCGCGGAGGTTCAAGAGCGGGGCTACCTACCAGCACCGCGTGAGGTGGAACGCCGTAAAACGAGACGTCGAAATCGGGCATTAACGGAGTGGGAGTCTCGGCTAGAGCAGCCCGGCTTCGGTCGGAGGACGATTGAGGCGGTCCGTCCGGTACTAAGAGAGTGGTTAGGCAGGCAACATGGCACCCTGACTTTCCGCTTGACGCAGATCCTCTCGGGGCACGGCTGTTTCGGGGGGTATCTGTGTCGAGTTGCGGGTCGGGAGTCATCAGCCAGGTGTCACCACTGCGGCGGCTGCCCGGATGAAGGGGCCCAACATACGTTGGAGGAATGTCCGGCGTGGGCGGATGAGCGTAGTACGCTCAGAAATGTAGTGAACGACCTATCGCTTCCGAACGTGGTTCGCGCTATGATCGGAAGCGAAGAGTCATGGCGTGTGGTTCTCTCCTTCTGCGAGGCAGTAATGCTCCAGAAGGAGGCGGCGGAGAGGGAGCGGGAGGCCTCTTCCGAACTCCCAATCCGCCGCAGACGAACGGGGCGACGAAGAGGTGCCTACGCGCGCTCTCTTGCCCCATAATGAGCCTCTGGGTGTCGGACTTGGGGAAGTCTGGCGCCCGGTCATAGTGGCTCGAGGTGGTTGTGTGCGTGTTCCCGCGCACCACCTATTGTAGTTGGTCTCCAAAGGTGAAGCCTGAAAAGGCTGATCGCAGTCGGAGTTTCCGGCAGAATACCTCGGGGCTCCCGGAAGCTTCGGCGCCAAAGCGACGCAGACGGAACACCGGGGGGTTTTTAGTCAGTAGGAGTCTGACATAACCTGCCGCTGTCCCCAAGGCGGCAGGTATCCTATGCAGGATTTTCCCCCCGTAAAAAAAAAAAAAAAAAAAAGGTTAGGTTAGGTTAGGTTAGGTTAGGTTAGGTTAGGTTAGGTTAGGTTAGGTTAGGTTAGGTTAGGTTAGGTTAGGTTAGGTTAGGTTCCCGTGGCAGGTGGGTCTGCTATCGGGCGCGTCCCCAGGTGGTGGATAGGGGAATGCCCCCCAGATATGGGGGGTACCGGCTTGCCGGCGCGAACCAACCCAAGGTGGGGTGGTTGCATCACTGAGATGTAACCACCGGAGGGCGGCGGGTCAGCTTGACCCGACGTGTAGTTCGTTCCTCCGCGTGTCCCTCTGTTCATCAGAGGGCACAGTGGAGGGGCAAGGGTGGGCTCTGCGTGTACTCACACTACCGTAGAGCAGGCCGGGAAGGAGTTCCTTCCCCGCCACCGCCGGACGACGTAGATCGTTTTCGCCTGGGGTGTCGTTGATCATGTCTAGCGGCTCCAGGCGACCGATGGCCTTGCCTTCATTGGCCGGGCCGAGACAAGGAAAAGTCAATAAGACCCGACAGTAAAGTCGTTAAAACCGCTGGGGCACCTGGGCCAACCCCGGTGTGCCCGTAAGTCCTTCCCCCACTGGAATGGGCGTTACCCAGTGGGGGATGTGTAGATCGACCCATAATCGTGGGAATAAATATGAAAAAATCATTTAAAAGTAGTTCTGTGGACCCGGTAACGGGTGATTGTTTGGTGAGTCGGGAGGGTCGTGGTGATCCTGACTCGGAGATTGACTCCGACGATTCTTCGTTAATGTCGGTTACATCGGAAACTTCATTGAAGCGACCTTATGATGAGCTGGCTGACCACTCAATGGGTCAGCCCGCTCCAAAGATTGGAACGGCCAGGAGGGGGAGGGGTCGCCCTCCAACTACTGGCCAATATGTTGGCCTCGCAAGGGCAAAGGAGGCGCTGAACGCCGCCAAGCGTGAGGAGATTAGGCTCCAAGCGGAGGCGGAATACGCGGAGGAGCTTCGCTTGGCGGAGTTGGAGGTCTCTCGCCTCTCCGAGTCAAGTGTGACGGAGGACGAGAGGCCTCCAGCTGAGGTGGGTTTGGTGCCCCGCATTGTTGCCAATGTGGGTATCATAAAGACCGTGGCCGTCAGGTGTAAAAACCTGAAGGGCACGGATGTGAAGGCCCTGAAAAACGCGGCAGACGCGATTGCTCAGGCTGTGGAGCAGCTGAGCAAGCGCTCCACGTCCGATGAAACGGAGAGACTGCAGGCGGACAATACCCGTCTGCAGTTTGAGTTGGCCGCGCTCCGTAAGGATGTGGCGGAGTTGCGCTCTCGGGTGGCTCAGCCGCCCCCAGTGCCGATCGACGAACTGACGCGCTCCATCATGGTCCAGGTCGGGACCATGGTGAGCGCGCGGTTCGACGCGTTGGAGGGGAGACTGCTTCCCGAGGAGCGCATCCGCCCTCCTCTCGCGCACGACACACCCCGTGCTGAGGCCCCGGCTAGTCCTGGTCCTCAACCGGGCCCTGCCCCTAAACCCCCTAAGGGGAAACGAGGAGGAAGTGGAAAGGGGCAGAAGCGGGCCAAAGAAGGGCCTAAACCCTCTGTGCCGCCTCGCGCAGATGAGACTCTGGAGCCACGTCAGTCCCAGTCCTCACAGGCAGAATGGACTGACGTGGGGAAGAAGGGGAAGCCGAAGGCGGGGACAAAGTCTCCGCCCAAGGTCCAACCCAAGAAGAGGGAGCCTAAGCTGCGCCCCCCTCAGTCGTCAGCTGTGACACTAACGTTGCAGCCAGACGCTGAGAAGCGGGGCGTAACTTACGCCAATGTGTTGCGCGAGGCGTCACAGCGGATTAAGCTGGCTGACCTCGGCATTGCTGCCCTGCAGTTCAGGGTGGGAGTGTCGGGGCAGCGAATTTTGGAGGTGCCGGGCACAGAGTCCGGCGAGAAGGCTGATGCCCTGGCCGATAAAATAAGACAGGTCATCGGAGATGAGGCCATCCGAGTCGGCCGACCCACGAAGTGTGCAGAGATGCGCATTTCGGGGCTGGACGACTCGGTGACCCCCGAGGAATTAATCGCGGCGGTCTCCCGGGTTGGTGGATGCCCAACGGCATCCATCAAGGCGGGAGATGTGCGCCGCGACGTAGCAAGTAGAGGCACAGCTTGGGTGCGCTGCCCGGTGGCAGTCGCCAAAAAGGCCTCGGAGGGGGGACGGCTGGCCGTCGGTTGGTCCTCGGCGCAGGTAAAAATCCTGTCGCCGAGGCCAATGAGGTGCTACCGATGCCTCCTTCCGGGGCACGTTCGTGCGTGTTGTAAGTCGGAGGTAGACCGCAGTGGTCTTTGTTACCGCTGCGGTCAGGCCGGCCATCTGGCCGGTCAATGCACTCTGCCGCCGCTTTGCGTCGTTTGCAAGGCGGCGGGGAAGCCCTCCGACCATTGCGGTGGGAGCGCTGCCTGCGTGGTGGCGCACCCTGTGAAGCAGAAGAAGGTGAAGCCTGCGACTGCGGCAAAGCCTCAGTCGCAGACTCCTCCTTAGAGCCATGGGCGTCGGACTTGGGGAAGTCCGGCGTCCAGTTTTCAGGGCTCGAGTTGGCGTGACGTGTGTTCCCGCGCGCCACTCACACATGTAGTCAGGGGAGGAATCGCTCCAGTCCTCCCCTTCCAAGAGGCTTGGCCTTGTGCCGCCGCTGCCGGGGAGTGGCCGAATACTTAACGTGGTCCCGCTACCCCGGCACTCAAGTAATGAGGTGGAACACGGTGGGGTTTTAGCCGGTAGGAGTCCGGCATAACCCGTCGTCGTCCCCAAGGCGACGGGTATCCATGAGGATTTCCCCACCTAAAAAAAAAAAAAAAAAAAAAAAAAAAAAAAAGGTTAGGTTAGGTTGGGGCCTCTGATGACGAGTCAGGACTCGAATCGGTGTCGTCGCAGTCGGAGGGAACTCTGAAGCGGCGCCTAGAGGAATTTGAGTCTTTTCCGCCCGTGGCAGGTGGGTCTGCTATCGGGCGCGTCCCCAGGTGGTGGATAGGGGAATGCCCCCCAGATATGGGGGGTACCGGCTTGCCGGCGCGAACCAACCCAAGGTGGGGTGGTTGCATCACTGAGATGTAACCACCGGAGGGCGGCGGGTCAGCTTGACCCGACGTGTAGTTCGTTCCTCCGCGTGTCCCTCTGTTCATCAGAGGGCACAGTGGAGGGGCAAGGGCGGGCTCTGCGTGTACTCACACTACCGTAGAGCAGGTCGGGAAGGAGTTCCTTCCCTGCCACCGCCGGGGGGGGATATCGTTATCGCCTGGAGTGTCGTTGATCATGTCTAGCGGCTCCAGGCGACCGATGGCCTTGCCTTCATTGGCCGGGCCGAGACAAGGAAAAGTCAATAAGACCCGACAGTAAAGTCGTTAAAACCGCTGGGGCACCTGGGCCAACCCCGGTGTGTCCGTAAGTCCTTCCCCCACTGGAATGGGCGTTACCCAGTGGGTGATGTGTAGGTCGTCCCATAATCGTGGGTACAGAATGGAAACTTCTACAAACAAAAATTCATCTGCTTCGGCAGGCTCTTCTGCCAGGGGTGGCACTAAATCACCCATACCTTCCTCTTCGGCGGTAAGGCGTAGTTTGCGTAGTGGCACATCGCCAGTCTTCCCGGCTTCGGTCGGTCGTTCCAAAAGGAACCAGGAGTGGGATGGTGAGTCCGAGGTTGACTCTGATGACGAGTCAGGACTCGAATCGGTGTCGTCGCAGTCGGAGGGAACTCTGAAGCGGCGCCTAGAGGAATTTGAGTCTTTTCCGAAAACCGGAGTGGCCAAGAGGGGAAGGGGTCGTCCCCCGACCACCGGCCAGTATGTAGGTCTGGCCAGGGCCAAGGAGGCGCTGAACGCCGCCAAGCGCGAGGAGCTTAGGCTCCAAGCGGAGGCGGAGCTCGCCGAGGAGATTCGCTTGGCGGAGCTGGAGGTCTCTCGTCTCTCCGAGACAAGTCTGACGGGGGACGAGAACCCTCCAGCGGAGGTAGGTTTGGTGCCCCGCATTGCGGCTAGTGTGGGCATTATTAAAACCGTGGCCGTCAGGAGTAAGAACCTGAAGGGCACGGACGTGAAGGCCCTTAAAAACGCGGCGGACGCGATTGCTCAAGCGGTGGAGCAACTGAGCAAGCGCTCCACGTCTGACGAAACGGAGAGACTGCAGGCGGACAATACCCGTCTGCAGTCTGAGTTGGCCGCGCTCCGTAAGGATGTGGCGGAGTTGCGCTCTCGGGTGGCTCAGCCGCCCCCAGTGCCGATCGACGAACTGACGCGCTCCATCATGGTCCAGGTCGGGACCATGGTGAGCGCGCGGTTCGACGCGTTGGAGGGGAGACTACTACCCGAGGAGCGCATCCGCCCTCCTCTCGCGCACGACACACCCCGAGTTGAGGCCCCGGCTAGCCCTGGTCCTCAACCAGGCCCTGCCCCCAAACCCCGTAAGGGGAAACGAGTAGGAGTAGAAAAGGGGCAGAAGAGCGGGAAGCGGGCCAAAGAAGGGCCAAAACCCTCTGTGCCGCCTCGCGCAGAACAGGCTCTGGAGCCACGTCAGTCCCAGTCCTCACAGGCAGAATGGACTGACGTGGGGAAGAAGGGGAAGCCGAAGGCGGGGACAAAGTCTCCGCCCAAGGTCCAACCTAAGAAGAGGGAGCCTAAGTTGCGCCCCCCTCAGTCGTCAGCTGTGACATTAACGTTGCAGCCAGACGCTGAGAAGCGGGGCGTAACTTACGCCAATGTGTTGCGCGAGGCGTCACAGCGGATTAAGCTGGCTGACCTCGGCATTGCCGCCCTGCAGTTCAGGGTGGGAGTGTCGGGGCAGCGAATCTTGGAGGTGCCGGGCACAGATTCCGGCGAGAAGGCTGATGCCCTGGCCGAAAAGATCAGGCAGGTGATCGGAGATGAGGCCATCCGAGTCGGTCGACCCACGAAGTGTGCAGAGATGCGCATTTCGGGGCTGGACGACTCGGTGACGCCCGAGGAATTGATCGCGGCGGTCTCCCGGGTTGGTGGATGCCCAACGGCATCCATCAAGGCGGGAGATGTGCGCCGCGACGTAGCAAGCAGAGGCACGGCTTGGGTGCGCTGTCCGGTGGCAGTGGCCAAAAAGGCCTCGGAGGGGGGACGGCTGGCCGTCGGTTGGTCCTCGGCGCAGGTAAAAATCCTGTCGCCGAGGCCAATGAGGTGTTACCGGTGCCTCCTTCCGGGGCACGTTAGGGCGAGGTGCACGTCGGAGGTGGACCGCAGTGGTCTCTGTTACCGCTGCGGTCAGGCCGGCCATCTGGCCGGTCAATGCACTTTGCCGCCGCTTTGCGTCGTCTGCAAGGCGGTGGGGAAGCCCTCCGACCACTGCGGTGGGAGCGCTGCCTGCGTGGTGGCGCACCCAAAAAAGAAGGAGGGGAAGCCTGCGACTGCGGCAAAGCCACAGTCGCAGACTCCCCCTTAGAGCCATGGGCGTCGGACTTGGGGAAGTCCGGCGTCCAGTTTTCAGGGCTCGAGTTGGCGTGACGTGTGTTCCCGCGCGCCACTCACACGCGTAGTTTAGGGGAGGAATCGCTCCAGTCCTCCCCTCCCAAGTGACTTGGCCTTGTGCCGTCGCTGTCGGGGAGCGGCCGAATACGTAATGTGGTCCCGCTACCCCGGCACTCAGGCGATGAGGTGGAACACGGTGGGGTTTTAGCCGGTAGGAGTCCGGCATAACCCGTCGTCGTCCCCAAGGCGACGGGTATCCATGAGGATTTCCCCACCTAAAAAAAAAAAAAAAAAAAAAAGGTTAGGTTGGGGCCCGTGGCAGGTGGGTCTGCTATCGGGCGCGTCCCCAGGTGGTGGATAGGGGAATGCCCCCCAGATATGGGGGGTACCGGCTTGCCGGCGCGAACCAACCCAAGGTGGGGTGGTCGCATCACTGAGATGTGACCACCGGAGGGCGGCGGGTCAGATTGACTCGGCTGCGTAGGTCGTTTCTCCACGTGTCCCTCTGTTCATCAGAGGGCACAGTGGAGGGGCAAGGGCGGGCTCTGCGTGTACTCACACTACCGTAGAGCAGGCCGGGAAGGAGTTCCTTCCCCGCCACCGCCGGACGACGTAGATCGGTATCGCCTGGGGTGTCGTTGATCATGTCTAGCGGCTCCAGGCGACCGATGGCCTTGCCTTCATTGGCCGGGCCGAGACAAGGAAAAGTCAATAAGACCCGACAGTAAAGTCGTTAAAACCGCTGGGGCACCTGGGCCAACCCCGGTGTGCCCGTAAGTCCTTCCCCCACTGGAATGGGCGTTACCCAGTGGGTGATGTGTAGATCGACCCATAATCGTGGGAATAGTCATGAAAAAATCATATAAAAGTAGTTCCGTGGACCCGGTAACGGGTGATTGTTTGGTGAGTCGGGAGGGTCGTGGTGATCCTGACTCGGAGATTGACTCAGACGATTCGTCTTTGATGTCGGTTACGTCTGAGTCATCTTTAAAGCGACCGTACGACGAGCTGGCTGACCACTCAATGGGTCAGCCTGCTCCTAAGATTGGAACGGCCAGGAGGGGGAGGGGTCGCCCCCCAACTACTGGCCAATATGTTGGCCTCGCAAGGGCAAAGGAGGCGCTGAACGCCGCCAAGCGTGAGGAGATTAGGCTCCAAGCGGAGGCGGAATACGCGGAGGAGCTTCGCTTGGCGGAGTTGGAGGTCTCTCGCCTCTCCGAGTCAAGTGTGACGGAGGACGAGAGGCCTCCAGCTGAGGTGGGTTTGGTGCCCCGCATTGTTGCCAATGTAGGCGTCATTAAGACTGTGGCCGTCAGGTGCAAAAACCTGAAGGGCACTGACGTGAAGGCCCTGAAAAACGCGGCGGATGCGATCGCTCAGGCTGTGGAGCAGCTGAGCAAGCGCTCCACGTCTGATGAAACGGAGAGACTGCAGGCGGACAATACCCGTCTGCAGTCTGAGGTGGCCGCGCTCCGTAAAGATGTGGCGGAGTTGCGCTCTCGGGTGGCTCAGCCGCCCCCAGTGCCGATCGACGAACTGACGCGCTCCATCATGGTCCAGGTCGGGACCATGGTGAGCGCGCGGTTCGACGCGTTGGAGGGGAGACTGCTTCCCGAGGAGCGCATCCGCCCCCCTCTCGCGCATGACACACCCCGAGCTGAGGCCCCGGCTAGGCCTGGTCCTCAACCGGGCCCTGCCCCTAAACCCCTTAAGGGGAAACGAGGAGGAATCGAAAAGGGGCAGAAGAGCGGGAAGCGGGCCAAAGAAGGGCCTAAACCCTCTGTGCCGCCTCGCGCAGATGAGACTCTGGAGCCACGTCAGTCCCAGTCCTCACAGGCAGAATGGACTGACGTGGGGAAGAAGGGGAAGCCGAAGGCGGGGACAAAGTCTCCGCCCAAGGTCCAACCTAAGAGGGAGCCTAAGTTGCGCCTCCCTCAGTCGTCAGCTGTGACATTAACGTTGCAGCCAGACGCTGAGAAGCGGGGCGTAACTTACGCCAATGTGTTGCGCGAGGCGTCACAGCGGATTAAGCTGGCTGACCTCGGCATTGCCGCCCTGCAGTTCAGGGTGGGAGTGTCGGGGCAGCGAATTTTGGAGGTGCCGGGCACAGAGTCCGGCGAGAAGGCTGATGCCCTGGCCGAAAAGATCAGGCAGGTGATCGGAGATGAGGCCATCCGAGTCGGCCGACCCACGAAGTGTGCAGAGATGCGCATTTCGGGGCTGGACGACTCGGTGACGCCAGAGGAATTAATCGCGGCGGTCTCCCGGGTTGGTGGATGCCCAACGGCATCCATCAAGGCGGGAGATGTGCGCCGCGACGTAGGAAGTAGAGGCACAGCTTGGGTGCGCTGCCCGGTGGCAGTCGCCAAAAAGGCCTCGGAGGGGGGACGGCTGGCCGTCGGTTGGTCCTCGGCGCAGGTAAAAATCCTGTCGCCGAGGCCAATGAGGTGCTACCGGTGCCTCCTTCCGGGGCACGTTCGTGCGAGTTGTAAGTCGGAGGTAGATCGCAGTGGTCTTTGTTACCGCTGCGGTCAGGCCGGCCATCTGGCCGGTCAATGCTCTCTGCCGCCGCTTTGCGTCGTTTGCAAGGCGGCGGGGAAGCCCTCCGACCACTGTGGTGGGAGCGCTGCCTGCGTGGTGGCGCACCCTCCGAAGAAGAAGGCGAAGCCTGCGACTGCGGCAAAGCCACAGTCGCAGACTCCCCCTTAGAGCCATGGGCGTCGGACTTGGGGAAGTCCGGCGTCCAGTTTTCAGGGCTCGAGTTGGCGTGACGTGTGTTCCCGCGCGCCACTCACACGCGTAGTTTAGGGGAGGAATCGCTCCAGTCCTCCCCTCCCAAGAGGCTTGGCCTTGTGCCGTCGCTGCCGGGGAGTGGCCGAATACTTAACGTGGTCCCGCTACCCCGGCACTCAAGTAATGAGGTGGAACACGGTGGGGTTTTAGCCGGTAGGAGTCCGGCATAACCCGTCGTCGTCCCCAAGGCGACGGGTATCCATGAGGATTTCCCCACCTAAAAAAAAAAAAAAAAAAAAGGTTAGGTTGGGGTGCTAAGGTCGGGTAACCTCCACGAAAGCTTGCCACTTCCAGTCCCTTTGGATACGTCCGGAGGGAACGGAAGCTGGTGGAGCAGGTGCATCCTGGTAGATGTTCAGTGACTTCTCCAAAGTGGGATCTTGCTGCTCATCGGCTAATGACCCGACACGTTCGTTTCTCCACGTGTCCCTCTGATTTGCAGAGGGCACAGTGGAGGAGCAGGGGCGGGCTCTGCGCGTACTCACACTACCGCAGAGCTGGCGAGGATGGTCCATGCCACCGCCGGGAGGGATATCGTTATCGCCTGGAGTGTCGTTGTTATGTCTAGCGGCTCCAGGCGACCGAGGGCCTTGCCTTCATTGGCCGGGCCGAGACAAGGACATGTCAATAACAACCCGACAAGGAAAAGTCGTAAAAACCCCGGGGTACCTGGGCCACTCCGTGTATCCCCCCAAGTCCCTTACCGCTGGGATGGGCGTCACCCAGCGGTGGACCCGCGTAGATCGTCCCATAGTCGTGGGAACAGTTATGAGTTGTCAAAAATCTTCAGCTGTGGCATCAGCTAAAACTGCTAAAGGTGTTTCACCTGTTGTTTCTTCTGCCAGTGGGGGCATTAAACCCGTAGTTTGCGCTTCGGCGAGTAGTTGTTCTTCTGCTTCGGCAGATGCCAGGGGTGGCATTAAATTACTCATCGGTGGTCGTTGTAGTAAGGAGCGGGTCGTATCAGACCTGGAGAGTGATTCGGACGCTAGTATCGTTTCCGAAGGCGTTCGGAAACGACGTCTGACTGAGTTAGGTGGCCATTCTTCGTCGCAGCCAGCTGCGAAGATTCCAACGGCCACGAGGGGCAGGAGTCGTCCTCGACCTCCACCCCCCATGAGTGAGAAGACATTCCAGCGCAAGATCGAGAGGGATTTTGAGAGGCTGGATACGGAGGAATGGCAGTCGCTTCCAGAGGACTCACTGGAAGACACTTACGACGAAGAAGCGGAGGCTGATGAAATTTATATTCCAGAGGTGGGGGACAGTTTACAACTGATTAAGGAGGTTGTTGAGCAAAAAGGGGGTAAACGTCTTGGTCGAGCTGTGGCCCGAATTGAAAAGGCCATAGGAATGCTCAAGAAACGTCCTACCCTCTTTAAGGTGAGAAGTCTACAGGCGGACAACGCCCGCCTGCAGTCTGAGATGGTCGAACTACAGAAGACGGTGCGGGAAATGCGGGATCGGGTCATGATGCCGCCTCCTGCACCGTTAGAAGAGGTAACGCGCGCCATCTTGGTTCAGGTAGGGACCATGATGAACGCGCGTTTCGACGCGTTAGAGGGGAGGCTGCTCCCCGAGGAGCGCGTTCGCCCTCCGCTCGCGCACGACCAACCCCGATTTGAGGCCCCGGCTAGTCCTGAACCTCAATCGGCTGCTGCCCCAAACCCCCCAAAGGGGAAACGAGGAGGCCAAACACAGGGGCAGCCGAGTGGGAAGCGGACTAAGGGTGGGCCAAGGCCAAAACCCTCTGTGCCGCCTCGCGTAGTACCTACCCAGGAGCCACCGAAGTCCCAGTCCTCAGGGGAGGCGGAAAGGACTAAGGTGGTAAAGAACGGGGAAAAGCCGAGGGCTGCGGCAAAGCCAACGCCCAAGGCTCAACCCAAAAGGGGGATTAAGTTGCGCCCCCCTCAGTCGACGGCTGTGGCAATAACGCTGCAGCCCGATGCTGAGAAACGGGGTGCAACTTATGCCGATGTGTTGCGCGAGGCGACACAAAGGATTAAGTTGGCCGACCTCGGCATAACCACCCTGCAGTTCAGGGTGGGAGTGTCGGGGCAGAGAATATTTGAGGTGCCGGGGGCTGAGTCCGGCGAGAAGGCCGATGCCTTGGCCGACAGGCTGAAGCAGGAGTTTGGAGAGGAGCTCCGAGTCACCAGGCCCGTGAAGTGCGCAGAGATGCGCATTTCGGGGCTGGATGACTCGGTGTCCTCTGAGGAAGTGATCGCGGCGATCTCCCGGGTTGGTGGATGCCCAACGGCATCCATCAAGGCGGGAGATATTCGCCGCGACAATACAGGACGAGGCACCGCCTGGGTGCGCTGCCCGATGGCAGCGGCCAAAAAGGCCTCGGAGGGGGGACGAATAGTGGTGGGATGGTCCTCGGCGCAGGTTAAAATCCTGCCGCCGAGGCCATTAAGATGTTATCGTTGCCTCTCTCCGGGGCACGTAATATCCAGCTGCAAATCGGAGGTGGACCGCAGCGGTCTATGTTATCGCTGCGGACAAGCTGGCCATTTGGCCGGACAGTGTACTTCTCCGCCGCTCTGCGTTATCTGCACTGCGGCGGGGAAGCCGGCGGAGCACTGTTCGGGCAGCGCTGCCTGTTCGGTGGCGCACCCGCCGAAGAAGGGGAGGACGTCAGCGGCTAGCGTAAAGCCGCGCCCTACCCCTTAGAGCCATGGGCGTCGGACTTGGGGAAGTCCGGCGTCCAGTTTTCAGGGCTCGAGTTGGCGTCGCGCGTGTTCCCGCGCGCCACTCACGCGTAGTACAGGGGAGGAATCGCTCCAGTCCTCCCCTTCCAAGAGGTTTGGCCTAAGGCCGTCGCTGCCGGGTATGCGGAAGAATCCTTCGGGGCACCCGTGTACTCGGCACTCAAGCGATGTGGATGGAACACGGTGGGGTTTTAGCCGGTAGGAGTCCGGCATAACCCGTCGTCGTCCCCAAGGCGACGGGTATCCATGAGGATTTCCCCACCTAAAAAAAAAAAAAAAAAAAAAAGGTTAGGTTAGGTTAGGTTAGGTTAGGTTAGGTTAGGTTAGGTTAGGTTAGGTTAGGTTAGGTTAGGTTAGGTTAGGTTAGGTTGGGGTGGGGAACCCCCCACAGTGCTGGCTTCCTCGTAGCGTTCCCCGGGCAACGTCGCGCCTGACCACCGTAACGGAGTGGCAGGCCGACGGCAAACGAGCACTGTGACTTCGTAAATTTACTGCAGGTGTTTACGAATAGCGGATTGGTATGTCTAAACCATTGCGGGACGCCTCCGGGCGTTTTCTCCCAAAGGGCCCTTCTCAGGGCCAACCAAAAGGCCCTTCTCAGGGCCACCCCGATGTCGACGTTTCGGCGTCGGATGCCAGCCGCGCACCATCCGCGGCTAGCTTTTACAGCAGGGCAGACGACTCGTCCGACTCGGACGTGGAGTCCACTCTGGGCGTGCCGTCTTCTGGATCGAAGGCCCCAGAAGGCGACCTCCAAACGCGGAAGAGGGCCTACATGAGGCAAGAGTCCGAACGCTCTTCGGGCTCTGTCAAGGGTAAGCCCGAAAAGAAAAAGGGCAAGGCCAAAGGTAAGGGTAAGAGCAAGGTCTCACTCCCTGTCCCTGGTCCCATAGCCCACGACGTTGGTCTGGAGGATGCCCAACGCCAGCTTAACCTGGCGAGACGGGCGCAAGTCCAGCAAGACCTGGAGGAGGAGGTTGCTGCCAAGGAGCAGCGGGCGCGCTCCGCTAGGGCCAAGGCCGGCTATGGCACGTCCAGCGTCATTTACGCGGACCACTCCCTGGCTGAGCTAGAGCGAATGGCTCAGGAGGACCAGGAGGGGATAGCCGAGGTCGCCTCTAAGTCCTCCAATCTGAAGGGTACCTTCCAAAAGGCCCTGAAATGCCGGGCAGCGAGCATGCTCGGCGTCATCCGCGAGCTGGTGCAGCGAACTACCACGGATGAGACCCAGCAACTGCAGGCGAAGGTGGATCGCCTGCAGAAGGAGGTCAGCCGGCTGTATGGAAGGCTGGCTGAAAGGCTGGCTGAAGCCGCGGCCCGGCCTCAGGCTCCCGAAAGGCCGCTGTCAGAGGGCGTCACCTCCACTCAACTTGCGGAGATAATCCGCAAGGTAATTATGGAGGAGAGGGTCTTCACCCGAGCCTGCATCGCTGGCATCGAGGACCGGCTCTTGCCAGAGAGGCGTGTCCGACCCTCGCTAGCGGCGGACTCGAGGAAAACGGGGAAGACTCAACCGGACCCTACCGCGAACGCGGAAACGGAGGATGAGCCTGCCGCCACCCAGGCGGCGGAGCAGGACTTACTGGGAGAGGACGCCCTTCTGCCCGCCACCACCCCTTCCAAGCAGCCTTGGACGGAAGTGGTCGGAAGGAAGAAGGCAAAGTCCAAAAAGGCGACGCCGACCGCCGCCCCTGTCACCATCCCTCCCGGCCAGTCCAAAGCGACTGGCCAGGGAAAGGGGAAAGGAAAGGGGAAAAAGTCTGGCCCTAAGCCCGACACCGCTGCTGCTTCCGCAGCCAATAGGGCTCCCACCGGCGGGAGGAAGCTAGTTCCTCCCAAAACCGCAGCCGTCGTAGTGACGCTCACCCCAGAGGCTGCGGAGCGAGGTGAGACATACGAGTCCGTGCTGAAACGGGCTCGTACCAATGCCAATCCCGCCCAACTAGGGATTGGCGCTGTCACCTGCCGCCGGACGCAAACCGGCGCCCGGCTGTTCGAGTTCGCGGGAGCTAAAGGCAGCACGAACGCGGATCTCTTCGCAACAAAGTTGCGAGAGGTCATCGCAGATGCGGCCAAAGTCGTCAGGCCCGTCAAGACAGTGGCCCTAGAGGTGGCCGGCCTCGACGACACGGTCACCAAAGAGGAGGTGGTGGCGGCGGTCGCAGTGGCAGGAGGCTGTGACGTCGCAGCGGTGCAAGGCCGGGCCATCAGGCCCGGCCGCGGTGGCATGGGCACCATCCGTGTCGAGTGCCCAATTGCCGCAGCCAAGGCAGTCGTTTCAAAGAAACGGCTGCAAGTGGGGCTCAGCTCGTGTGTGGTCCGGGCGCTTGAAGATCAGCCTTTGCGCTGCTTCAAGTGCTTCGGGATCGGTCACACTCGGGCTCTCTGCCCGTCCGAGGTGGACAGGGCGGAGTGCTGTTACCGCTGCGGGAACAAGGAGCACAAGGCCGCCTCCTGTACGGCCGCCAAGCCGCACTGCGTGGTGTGCGCAGCCAGTGGTCGCCCAGCGGACCACATCATGAGTGGGAGGTCCTGCAAACCTCCCCCAAAGAAGGGCAAAGTGCAGGCGCCAACCCGGCCTGCCGCCACCGCCGCGCCTGAAGCTTCGGTAGCCGCTGACGAGAGGGGGGCGATGTCCGAATAATGCAGGTCGTACATCGCATCCTTCAGACGAACATCAACCACTGCATAAAGGCCCAGGACCTGCTAGTCCAGGTCATGGCCGAGTGGTTGGTGGACGTGGCGGTAGTCGCCGAACCGTACTCAGTCCCCGGCCGCTGGCTTAGGAGTGGGGACGGTTTGGTGGCAATAGTGGCGCGGTCTTCCACAGACTCCCCTTCCCTTTCGCTCTTAGAAAGGGGACCGGGATACGTGGCCGCCGCGTGGGGAGACATAGCCCTGGTAGGGGTTTATTTCTCCCCAAACATTAGGGAGCTCTCTAAATTCGAGGCTTTCCTCGAAGTCCTCACCGCCGTGGCCGGTAGGGCGGCGCCGCGCCAGGTGCTCATCTTGGGGGACCTGAATGCCAGGTCGACGGCTTGGGGCGACCACGAGACCGACGTCCGGGGACGCGAAGTCGCATCCTGGGCGGCGTCGTCCGGGCTGTCCCTCCTAAATAGAGGGACAGTTCAAACGTGTGTGCGGCGGAACGGGGGTTCAATAGTGGACCTCACTTTCGCCACCCCTGCGCTAGCCGCCCGCGTCGAGGGCTGGCGGGTAGAGCCGGTGGAGACTTTATCGGACCACCGATACGTGCGGTTCGATATCTCCATCCAAGGCCCCCGGGGGATGGCCCCATCGGGCCAATCCCCGTTCCCACGGTGGGCCCTCACCCGCCTAGACCGAGAGGCGGCCGCGGAGGCGGCGTTCATCCAGGATTGGCTCTCGCCTCCCTGCGATGGCCCGGACGTGGACGCCGCGGCGGCCCAACTGAGAGGGTCCCTGACCGAGGTGTGCAACTCCAGCATGCCTCGGTCTCGGCGTATGCCTCCCCGACGCGCCGTCTACTGGTGGTCGGAGGAGTTGGCGGAGCTCCGGGCCGCCTGTGTGGCGGCCAGGAGGGCCTTCACGAGGAGCCGGCGACGGCACCCACGAGACGAGGCCAACGAGGACCGCCTCTACGAATTATACGTAGAGGCAAAGAGGGTCCTCAAGTCGGCAATGGGCGCCGCCCAGGACTCGGCCAGAGCCGAGATGCTGGAGGGCCTCGACAAAGACCCGTATGGGAGACCATACAAGGGGGCACGCAACAAACTGCGCCCCTTTGGTCCTCCAGTAGCCGAGACCCTCGAGCCGACGTTGCTGGATGGGGTGATACGGTCCCTGTTTCCGTGCAGGGACAGTTTTGCCCCACCAGCGATGGACCCTCCGCAGGCGGCGGCCCCGCCGGAGGAGGGGGTCTCCGAGGTCACAAAGGAGGAGCTCGAGTCGGCGATCCGTCTTCTCCGCCCCAAAAAGACCGCTCCTGGCCCAGACGGAGTCCCCGCAAGGGTGGTGGCCATTGCCTCCGCCGAAATGGAGAAAAGGTTTCGGGACCTCTTCAGCGCATGCTTCGCGACCAAGAGGTTCCCGAAGCCTTGGAAGGAGGGGCAGTTATGCCTCCTTCGAAAGGAGGGGCGCCCGGTGGATTCCCCCTCGGCATACCGGCCCATCGTTCTGCTCGATGAGGTCGGTAAAATGTTCGAGGGGATCATCGCGGCCCGCCTGAAGGCTCACCTGCGGGGAGTTGGGCCGGACCTGTCAGACGCTCAGTTCGGTTTTCGAGCTGAGCGCTCGACAGTGGACGCCCTGGCCAGGCTCAAGGGCCAGGTAGAGGAGGCCGTGGAAATGGGGGATGGATTGTTGGCCGTGTCATTCGACATAGCCAACGCCTTCAACTCCGTCCCCCACCCCACCATCTTAGAGGCACTTCGGTTCCACGGAGTGCCTCAATACCTGCGGGGCCTCCTGGCCAGCTACTTGGAGGACCGAGCGGTGCTCCTCGTGGACAAGACTGGCTGCCTTCGGCGATACAGCGTCGGGGCCGGTGTTCCACAGGGGTCGGTTCTAGGACCACTCCTCTGGAACATCGGTTTCGATTGGCTCCTGCGGGGGACCCTTCTCCGTGGCACGAGCGTCATCTGCTATGCGGATGACACCCTCCTCACTGCCCGGGGGGGGACTTTCGGGGAGGCGGCCAGTCTGGCCTCGGCGGGTGGAGGCCTCGTCTCAGGGAGGATCCGCCGCCTAGGGTTGAGGGTGGCATTGCACAAGACCGAGGCCGTGTTCTTCCACGGACCCCGGCAGCGTCCCAGGCCTGGCGCCCACATCTTAGTGGAGGGCGTCAGGATAGACGTAAAGGCCCAGATGAAATATTTGGGCCTTATACTGGACAGCAGGTGGCGCTTCGGCCCGCACTTCAGCGGGCTGTCAGCGCGCCTGCTGAAGGCCGCGGGCGCCCTATCGTGGCTCCTCCCAAACCTGGGGGGGCCCAGTGTGCGATGCCGACGTCTGTACGCCGGCATACTGAGGAGCATGGCCCTTTACGGGGCCCCCATATGGGCGGACTCCCTCCACATGAGGCAGAACGCCGCCGCCATCCGTCGGCCCCAAAGGGCCATTGCACAGCGGGTGTCGAGGGCGTACCGGTCGACTAGTTTCTCGGCCGCGTGCGCTCTGGCTGGTACCCCGCCTTGGGAGCTCGAGGCGTGGGTGCTGGCCAAGGTGTACGAGTGGACGGCGGGTCGGAGAGCGCTCGGGGAGCGCCCGGCCCCCGAAGAGCGGGAGGCCGTTCGGAAGCAGGCGAGGACCGCAATCGTCCAACATTGGGCGGAGGACCTCGCCGCCGCAACCTTCGGCCGTCGGACGCTGGACGCGCTCGGGCCGGTCCTACAAGATTGGCTCGAGCGGTCGCATGGTTTCCTCTCCTTCCGTCTGGTTCAGGTATTGTCCGGGCACGGCTGCTTCGGATCGTACCTGCACCGGATCGGAAGGGAGGAGACCCCGTCGTGCCATGGCTGTGGCGCGGCGGAGGACACGGCGCAGCACACGCTCGAGGTGTGCCCGTCGTGGTCCGAGCCGCGCCTGGACTTGGTCGCGGCGGTTGGGCCGGACCTCTCGCTTCCCAGCGTGGTAAACGCCATGCTGGGAAGAGAGGAAGCATGGGCGGCAGTCGCCTCCTTCTGTGAACTCGTCATATCACAGAAGGAGAAGGCGGAGCGCGCGCGGGAGGACGACCCTCTCGCGGCACCACTCCGCCGACGGAGAAGGGGCAGGAGAAGGCGGTTGCATAACCGTCTTCAGCCTCCCGGTGGTGAGTAGCGGGCGACAGGTGCGGGGGCACCTCCGCCCGCATTGCACTACTCATCACACCCGCGGAAAGGAGAATGGCCGAGCACTCACGGTCATTCCCTGGCTCCTCCCTATGTGGAGGAGCGTGTGTGGACCCGCCGAACAGGTGGGCGATCGCCGGTGGGGAACTGGATGTAAAGGCTCTGCCGGTCTCCCAGTTCCCTGCCATCCGGGCGAAGCGGGAGTGCCGCTGGGTTATTTTAGTGGGTATACCGGTGACTCGCACCGGGGAGTCCCACATACCCCTCCCGTCCCCCAACGGGGGGGGATGCGTAATGCATTTTTTCCCAGCGTCAAAAAAAAAAAAAAAAAAAAAAAAAAGGTTAGGTTGGGGTGCTAAGGTCGGGTAACCTCCACGAAAGCTTGCCACTTCCAGTCCCTTTGGATACGTCCGGAGGGAACGGAAGCTGGTGGAGCAGGTGCATCCTGGGAGATGTTCAGTGACTTCCCCAAAGTGGGATCTTGCTGCTCATCGGCTAATGACCCGACACGTTCGTTTCTCCGCGTGTCCCTCTGATTTGCAGAGGGCACAGTGGAGGAGCAGGGGCGGGCTCTGCGTGTACTCACACTACCGCAGAGCAGGCAGGGAAGGTCCCTGCCACCGCCGGGGGGGATATCGTTATCGCCTGGAGTGTCGTTGTTATGTCTAGCGGCTCCAGGCGACCGATGGCCTTGCCTTCATTGGCCGGGCCAAGACAAGGAGTAGTCAATAAAAACCCGACAAGGAAAAGTCGCAAACACCCTCAGGATACAGGCTGGCCTCCTGAGTATGTAGGCTTATCCGGGCACAGGGGGCTCTACTCGGACGGACGTTGTATTTCCCCCACACTCGTGGGATCTAATATGATTAATACAAACAAAAACAAAAGTTGTGGTGACGGAGATAAGTCTCCAGTGCTGCCTTCGGGTAGCGGAAGTAGTAGTGTGGTTCCGGAGGATTATAATCCTCTCGAACTTTCGGAGAGTGAGGAGTATGATTCGGATGCTTCAAGCGTCACAATCTACTCTGATGGAAGAGAGGGAAGGAAAGAGAGAAAGCGTCGGCTTGAGGAGCTGGATGACACTCCTGTGTCACCCAGTGTAGTTGTAACCACTCCAGTGGCCAAGAGGGGGCGTGGCCGCCCTCCTACCACTGGTCAATACGTGGGCTTGGCCAAGGCCAAAGCAGCCTTAAATGAGGCAAAGAAAGAGGAGATGCGGCTCCAAGCGGAGCAGGAGCTTGCAGACGACTTGCGGATGAGTTGTAATTCCAACTCCTCCACAGATACCGACAGTGTATCGGGCGACAGCCAACTGGCACTTCAAGGTGATGTGCCTCAAATCATGTGGAGTGTGAAGGAAATTAGAACGGTTGCTGCCAAGTCTAAAAACTTACAGGGGCGTTTTGTGAGGAGACTCAGGGTTGCGGCTGATAATGTTGAGGCGCGGGTGCAGCACCTCAACGCGCTCACCACCACCGAGCGGACGGCTCAACTGGAGGCGGCTAACGCTCGTCTCCAGTCGGAGATGACTGACCTGAAGAAGGAAATGGCTGAATTGAGGGCGCGGATCGTGCAGTCTCCCTCTGTCCCTTCTGCGGTCCCACCGTACCCATCTACGGCTTCGGCCATGCCGTCTTTCGAGGAAATGATGCGAACCATAATGGTCCAGGTGGGCACCATGGTGGACGCACGCATTGAGGCGGCAAAGGAGCCTCCGGGCACGCGAGTTCGTCCCCCTCTGGCCGGTGACAAACCACCACGTGCTGAGGGGAGTACTGGTCCGCGCCCGGAACCGACGCCTAAGCCCCAGCAGGCGGAGGGCAAGAAGAAGAAGAAAAGGAAAAGGAAGAAGAAGGACACGACTGGCCAGTCACCTCCTGAGACTGAGCCAACCCATGGGACGCCGCAGCCCAACCCGGAAGGTTGGACTGACGTTGGGAAGGGGGGCAGAAGGGTGCAGCCAAACGCTCGAAGTCAGAAGCTGCCCAAGCAGCCCAAGCTTCGTCAACCCTCTTCTGCGGCTGTAACGATAACGTTGCAGCCGGAGGCGGAGAAGAAGGGGTTGACGTACAGGGAGGTCCTCCTTAAGGCCAAGGAGGCATTTAGTCTGGAAAGCTTGGGCATCCCCGCGATTAGGCCTCGCACAGGAGTGACGGGTGCGTGCGTCTTGGAGATTCCGGGGGCCTCGAGCGGGGACAAAGCTGACGCCTTGGCGCAAAAACTGGTAGAGGTTCTCGGGGAGGAGGCTGTCCGGGTCTCTAGACCCACGAAATGCGCCGAAATGCGCATCTCGGGCCTGGACCACTCAGTGTCGGCGGAGGAGCTGGTCGCGGCGGTGTCGAAGGCTGGTGGATGCCCGATCGCATCTGTCAGGGCTGGTGAGATCCGCCGTGTCCGCTCAGGTGCTGGGTCGGCGTGGGTGCGCTGCCCTGTGGCCGCCGTAAAGAAGACGGCGGAGGAGGGCAGGCTCACCGTAGGGTGGTCCTCTGCGCAAGTCAGCGTCTTGCAGCAGAGGCCCATGCGGTGTTATAAATGTTTGGAGCCGGGCCACGTGCGCGCCACATGCAAGTCAGAGGTGGACCGCAGTAGCCTCTGCTACCGCTGTGGTGAGCCCGGCCACATTGCGAGGGGTTGCACCGCCGAACAACACTGTGTGGTCTGTGCGGCTGAAGATAAACCCGCGGGGCATAGTGTGGGCAGTGCGAGCTGCTCCGCTGTCCACAAAAAGAGGCCAACCGAGAATACACAGAGGCGTAGCGGCGAATCTGCCAAAAGAGGGAATTCTATCGCAGGTAAGTGATGGCTGCGATAGAATTCCTACAAACGAACATCAACCACTGTGCCAATGCTCAGGACCTTCTTCTCCAGAGCATGGCACAGTGGTCGATTCAAGTGGCCATCGTCTCCGATCCTTACTTTGTTCCGCCCAGAGACAACTGGGTGGGGGACAGTGACGGGTCGGTGGCAGTGATCGTTCAAGCGGGTGCCGACTTCTCTCCCCTTGCAAGGGTAACAAGGGGCAGGGGATACGTGGCGGTGCAGCTGAACGATATTGTGGTGGTGGGCACATACTTCTCCCCCAATAAAACGCGCGCTGAATTTGAGAGCTACCTCGATCACCTCGGGGATGTGATCGAACAGTATCGCCCTCACCCTGTGCTAGTTGCGGGGGATCTCAATTCCAAGTCAACGGTTTGGGGATCTCCTGCAACGAATGCGTATGGTGAGGAGTTGGAGGAGTGGTTGGTGACCAACGGTCTGACCGTCCTTAATCGAGGGTCCGTGGATACGTGCGTGCGGCAGGAGGGCGGGTCCATAGTGGACGTGTCGTTCGCCAGTCCTGCCCTTGCGCGCCGTGTCCGTGGATGGGTGGTGGTAGAGAGCGTGGAGACCCTGTCGGATCACCGATACATTCGGTACAACGTCTCCGCGCTACACCAGAACACTAGTGGCTCGAGACCTGAGGACGGTCCGAGGTGGCAGTTGAAGCACCTGGACAAAGACAGGCTGATGATATCGGCTATAGTGAAGGCCTGGTTGAGTCCTCCTGAGGGCCCTGTGGTTGTGGAGGAGGAAGCTTCCTGGTTTACGGAGGCGATGTCGCAAATCTGTGACTCGTCCATGCCCCGGTCCAGGCAGCACCCCTCCAGACGACAGGTTTACTGGTGGTCTACAGATCTCGCGCAGCTACGCGAAGCCTGCGTGGTGGCAAGACGCCAGTATACCCGATGTCGCAGAAGGCGACGTAGGAACCCGGAAGAGGAAAGCGCCCTGTACGCCTCATATAAGGCGGTCAAGAAAGACCTACAGGTGGCCATTCGAGAGGCTAAGAAGCAAGCGAGGGAGGAGTTGCTCGGATCCCTAAGTCGAGACCCCTGGGGGCGGCCGTATAGGATGGCGAGAGGGAAACTGCGTACATGGACGCCTCCACTGACGCGGACCCTCGAGCCGGCCCTACTAGAGACGGTGGTGGCGACTCTTTTCCCGCTTCGCGAGGAGCACTCGCCTCCAGCGATGGCCCCGTCATCAGTGGATGAGGGGGACCCTGGCGTGCCAGAGGTCACAGAGGCGGAGCTGCACGCAGCGGTGTCTAGGCTGCGCGCCAGAAACACAGCTCCCGGACCAGACGGTATACCAGGTCGCGTATGGGTCCTCTCCATGGACGATCTCGGTGGAAGGCTCCTGAGGATGTTCGATGCCTGCCTGGCCCAGAGCTACATTCCACAGTCGTGGAAGACAGGCCGTCTGGTACTCCTCAGGAAGCCAGGGCGTCCGGTGGACTCGCCGTCCGCCTACCGTCCGATAGTGCTGCTAGATGAGGTGGCAAAGCTCTTTGAGCGGATCGTAGCCCGCCGCCTCATCAGCCACCTTGAAGGTGTGGGTCCGGACTTGTCGGATGTACAATATGGTTTCCGCAGTGGAAGATCCACTGTGGACGCCATATTAAGAGTGAAGGCCCTCGCGCAGGAAGCAGTTGCCCAGGGTGGGGTGGTGGTGGCGGTGTCTCTAGACATCACCAACGCGTTTAACACCCTGCCCTGGAGTTGCATCAGAGAGGCACTCCGGTACCATGGAGTGCCGCTCTACCTGCGCAAAATCATTGCGACGTACCTATCTGACAGGTTCGTCACCTACCCGGGGCGGCATGAATGGGGACGACGAAGGATGTCGTGCGGTGTTCCACAGGGATCGGTCCTAGGGCCGCTCCTGTGGAACATCGGGTACGACTGGGCATTGCGCGGCAGTACTCTCAGGGGCGTCGGCGTAATTTGTTATGCCGACGATACCCTGGTGACGGCGAAGGCGCCTGAGTACCGCGAAGCCAAAATTCTGGCAACGGCAGGGGTGGCAGCGATGGTGGCCCGCATACGGCGATTAGGCCTTGAGGTGGCTTTAAATAAATCCGAGGCCCTGTGCTTTCATGGGCCTCGGAGGTCGGTACCATCGGACGCTCACATTATTGTGGGTGGAGCACGAATTGAGGTCCGGCCCTCCATGAGGTATCTCGGCCTCGAGCTGGATAGCCGGTGGAACTTCGTGGCCCACTTCACGAAGTTAGTTCCGAGGCTGCTCGGGTCGGCGATGGCCCTTGGGGGGCTGTTGCCCAATGTTGGAGACCCGAACAACGCCTGCAGGCGACTATATATGGGGGTTGTGCGGTCCATGGCTCTGTACGGGGCCCCAGTGTGGGCAGACACCCTGATAAGCAGGAACATCGCACTACTGCGGAAACCGCAGCGTGTGATGGCTATCAGGGTGATAAGGGGATACCGCACAATCTCCAACGAGGCGGCGTGCGTGTTGGCTGGATGCTTGCCCTGGGACATTGATGCGAGATCCCTCGCGTCAGTATACCGTTGGCGAGAGGAGGCGAAAAGTCGGGGCAACTTGCCAGCTCCACGAGAGGTAGAGCACAGGAGGGTGAAACTGCGCAACCATGCCATAAAGGCTTGGAAGAGGAGGCTGGCAGAACCTAGTGCCGGGAGGGAAACGGTCGAGGCAGTTCGTCCTATCCTTAAGCGGTGGTTGGGTAGGCAACACGGCGTCCTTACCTTCCGCATGACGCAGATCCTCTCGGGGCATGGGTGCTTCGGGGGGTATCTGTGTCGGATAGCGAGAAGGGAGCCGACAGCCAGGTGCCACCACTGCGACGGCTGTCTTGATGAGACGGCGCAGCACGTGCTGCAGGAGTGCCCTGCATGGGCGGGAGAGCGCAGGGAGCTCTCCAACGTAGTTCCTGACCTCTCACTGCCGGCCATGGTTCGCGCCATGGTCGACAGTGAGACGTCTTGGCGTGCGGTTCTCTCCTTCTGCGAAGCAGTAATGCTCCAGAAGGAGACAGCGGAAAGGGAGAGGGAGACTTCTTCGGAGTCCCTGATCCGTCAAAGACGCACGGGGCGCAGGCGGGCTGCGTTTGCTCGCGGTCTGCCTCCCCCGTAATTTTTGAGTCTCCGGGCGTCGGGCTGGGGGGTCCGGCGTCCGATCACAGAGACTCGTGGTGGTTGTGTGCGTGTTCCCACGCACCACCTAAAGGCCTGTAAGCCTGTCAAGGCCAAACAGAGATGGGACCTGTTAAGGTCGGCCGCTGCCGTAGGGGTTGGAAGAATCCTTCGGGGCACCCAAGCCCTACGGCACTATGCGGCGAGGAGGAACACGGTGGGGTTTTAGCCGGTAGGAGTCCGGCATAACCCGTCGCCGTCCCCAAGGCGACGGGTATCCATGAGGATTTCCCCACCTAAAAAAAAAAAAAAAAAAAAAGGTTAGGTTAGGTTAGGTTAGGTTCCCGTGGCAGGTGGGTCTGCTATCGGGCGCGTCCCCAGGTGGTGGATAGGGGAATGCCCCCCAGATATGGGGGGTACCGGCTTGCCGGCGCGAACCAACCCAAGGTGGGGTGGTTGCATCACTGAGATGTAACCACCGGAGGGCGGCGGGTCAGCTTGACCCGACGTGTAGTTCGTTCCTCCGCGTGTCCCTCTGTTCATCAGAGGGCACAGTGGAGGGGCAAGGGTGGGCTCTGCGTGTACTCACACTACCGTAGAGCAGGCCGGGAAGGAGTTCCTTCCCCGCCACCGCCGGACGACGTAGATCGTTTTCGCCTGGGGTGTCGTTGATCATGTCTAGCGGCTCCAGGCGACCGATGGCCTTGCCTTCATTGGCCGGGCCGAGACAAGGAAAAGTCAATAAGACCCGACAGTAAAGTCGTTAAAACCGCTGGGGCACCTGGGCCAACCCCGGTGTGCCCGTAAGTCCTTCCCCCACTGGAATGGGCGTTACCCAGTGGGGGATGTGTAGATCGACCCATAATCGTGGGAATAAATATGAAAAAATCATTTAAAAGTAGTTCTGTGGACCCGGTAACGGGTGATTGTTTGGTGAGTCGGGAGGGTCGTGGTGATCCTGACTCGGAGATTGACTCCGACGATTCTTCGTTAATGTCGGTTACATCGGAAACTTCATTGAAGCGACCTTATGATGAGCTGGCTGACCACTCAATGGGTCAGCCCGCTCCAAAGATTGGAACGGCCAGGAGGGGGAGGGGTCGCCCTCCAACTACTGGCCAATATGTTGGCCTCGCAAGGGCAAAGGAGGCGCTGAACGCCGCCAAGCGTGAGGAGATTAGGCTCCAAGCGGAGGCGGAATACGCGGAGGAGCTTCGCTTGGCGGAGTTGGAGGTCTCTCGCCTCTCCGAGTCAAGTGTGACGGAGGACGAGAGGCCTCCAGCTGAGGTGGGTTTGGTGCCCCGCATTGTTGCCAATGTGGGTATCATAAAGACCGTGGCCGTCAGGTGTAAAAACCTGAAGGGCACGGATGTGAAGGCCCTGAAAAACGCGGCAGACGCGATTGCTCAGGCTGTGGAGCAGCTGAGCAAGCGCTCCACGTCCGATGAAACGGAGAGACTGCAGGCGGACAATACCCGTCTGCAGTTTGAGTTGGCCGCGCTCCGTAAGGATGTGGCGGAGTTGCGCTCTCGGGTGGCTCAGCCGCCCCCAGTGCCGATCGACGAACTGACGCGCTCCATCATGGTCCAGGTCGGGACCATGGTGAGCGCGCGGTTCGACGCGTTGGAGGGGAGACTGCTTCCCGAGGAGCGCATCCGCCCTCCTCTCGCGCACGACACACCCCGTGCTGAGGCCCCGGCTAGTCCTGGTCCTCAACCGGGCCCTGCCCCTAAACCCCCTAAGGGGAAACGAGGAGGAAGTGGAAAGGGGCAGAAGCGGGCCAAAGAAGGGCCTAAACCCTCTGTGCCGCCTCGCGCAGATGAGACTCTGGAGCCACGTCAGTCCCAGTCCTCACAGGCAGAATGGACTGACGTGGGGAAGAAGGGGAAGCCGAAGGCGGGGACAAAGTCTCCGCCCAAGGTCCAACCCAAGAAGAGGGAGCCTAAGCTGCGCCCCCCTCAGTCGTCAGCTGTGACACTAACGTTGCAGCCAGACGCTGAGAAGCGGGGCGTAACTTACGCCAATGTGTTGCGCGAGGCGTCACAGCGGATTAAGCTGGCTGACCTCGGCATTGCTGCCCTGCAGTTCAGGGTGGGAGTGTCGGGGCAGCGAATTTTGGAGGTGCCGGGCACAGAGTCCGGCGAGAAGGCTGATGCCCTGGCCGATAAAATAAGACAGGTCATCGGAGATGAGGCCATCCGAGTCGGCCGACCCACGAAGTGTGCAGAGATGCGCATTTCGGGGCTGGACGACTCGGTGACCCCCGAGGAATTAATCGCGGCGGTCTCCCGGGTTGGTGGATGCCCAACGGCATCCATCAAGGCGGGAGATGTGCGCCGCGACGTAGCAAGTAGAGGCACAGCTTGGGTGCGCTGCCCGGTGGCAGTCGCCAAAAAGGCCTCGGAGGGGGGACGGCTGGCCGTCGGTTGGTCCTCGGCGCAGGTAAAAATCCTGTCGCCGAGGCCAATGAGGTGCTACCGATGCCTCCTTCCGGGGCACGTTCGTGCGTGTTGTAAGTCGGAGGTAGACCGCAGTGGTCTTTGTTACCGCTGCGGTCAGGCCGGCCATCTGGCCGGTCAATGCACTCTGCCGCCGCTTTGCGTCGTTTGCAAGGCGGCGGGGAAGCCCTCCGACCATTGCGGTGGGAGCGCTGCCTGCGTGGTGGCGCACCCTGTGAAGCAGAAGAAGGTGAAGCCTGCGACTGCGGCAAAGCCTCAGTCGCAGACTCCTCCTTAGAGCCATGGGCGTCGGACTTGGGGAAGTCCGGCGTCCAGTTTTCAGGGCTCGAGTTGGCGTGACGTGTGTTCCCGCGCGCCACTCACACATGTAGTCAGGGGAGGAATCGCTCCAGTCCTCCCCTTCCAAGAGGCTTGGCCTTGTGCCGCCGCTGCCGGGGAGTGGCCGAATACTTAACGTGGTCCCGCTACCCCGGCACTCAAGTAATGAGGTGGAACACGGTGGGGTTTTAGCCGGTAGGAGTCCGGCATAACCCGTCGTCGTCCCCAAGGCGACGGGTATCCATGAGGATTTCCCCACCTAAAAAAAAAAAAAAAAAAAAAAAAAAAAAAAAAAAAAAAAAAAAAAAAAAAAAAAAAGGTTAGGTTAGGTTAGGTTCCCGTCCCGTGGCAGGAGGGTCTGCTATCGGGCGCGTCCCCCGGGTGGTGGATAGGGGAATGCCCCCCAGAAATGGGGGGTACCGGCTTGCCGGCGTGAACCAACCCTAAGTGGGGTGGTCGCATCACTGAGATGTGACCACAGGAGGGCGGCGGGTCAGCTTGACTCGTCCGCGGTTCGTTTCTCCACATGTCCCTCTGTTTATCGGAGGGCACTGTGGAGGAGCAAGGGCGGGTTCTGTGTGTACTCACCCTACCACAGAGCAGGCCGGGAAGGAGTTCCTTCCCCGCCACCGCCAAGCGGTATATCGTTATCGTCTGGCCTGTTTCCAGGCGACCGAGGGCCTTGCCTTTATTGGCCGGGCCGAGACAAGGAAAAGTCAATAACACCCGACAGTGAAGTCGTTAAAACCGACGGTGGCGGTTGGCAGCTGCTTCACCGCAGCCGCCTTCAGCCTTCCAGTGGTGAGTAGCGGGCGATAGGTGCGGGGGCGCCTTCGCCTGCATTGCACTACTCACCACCCTTGCGGGAAGACATTCTCTGGTGGGCCGGCCGAAAGGCAGGCGATCGCCGGTGGGGGACTGGATGTAAAGGCTCTGCCGGTCTCCCAGTTCCCTGCCATCCGGGCGAAGCGGGAGTGCCGCTGGGTTATTTTAGTGGGTATACCGGTGACTCGCACCGGGGAGTCCCACATACCCCTCCCGTCCCCCAACGGGGGGGGATGCGTAATGCATTTTTTCCCAGCGTCAAAAAAAAAAAAAAAAAAAAAAAAAGGTTAGGTTCCCGTGGCAGGTGGGTCTGCTATCGGGCGCGTCCCCAGGTGGTGGATAGGGGAATGCCCCCCAGATATGGGGGGTACCGGCTTGCCGGCGCGAACCAACCCAAGGTGGGGTGGTTGCATCACTGAGATGTAACCACCGGAGGGCGGCGGGTCAGCTTGACCCGACGTGTAGTTCGTTCCTCCGCGTGTCCCTCTGTTCATCAGAGGGCACAGTGGAGGGGCAAGGGCGGGCTCTGCGTGTACTCACACTACCGTAGAGCAGGCCGGGAAGGAGTTCCTTCCCCGCCACCGCCGGACGACGTAGATCGGTATCGCCTGGGGTGTCGTTGATCATGTCTAGCGGCTCCAGGCGACCGATGGCCTTGCCTTCATTGGCCGGGCCGAGACAAGGAAAAGTCAATAAGACCCGACAGTAAAGTCGTTAAAACCGCTGGGGCACCTGGGCCAACCCCGGTGTGCCCGTAAGTCCTTCCCCCACTGGAATGGGCGTTACCCAGTGGGTGATGTGTAGATCGACCCATAATCGTGGGAATAGTCATGAAAAAATCCTATAAAAGTAGTTCCGTGGACCCGGTAACGGGTGATTGTTTGGTGAGTCGGGAGGGTCGTGGTGATCCTGACTCGGAGATTGACTCAGACGATTCGTCTTTGATGTCGGTTACGTCTGAGTCATCTTTAAAGCGACCGTACGACGAGCTGGCTGACCACTCAATGGGTCAGCCTGCTCCTAAGATTGGAACGGCCAGGAGGGGGAGGGGTCGCCCCCCAACTACTGGCCAATATGTTGGCCTCGCAAGGGCAAAGGAGGCGCTGAACGCCGCCAAGCGTGAGGAGATTAGGCTCCAAGCGGAGGCGGAATACGCGGAGGAGCTTCGCTTGGCGGAGTTGGAGGTCTCTCGCCTCTCCGAGTCAAGTGTGACGGAGGACGAGAGGCCTCCAGCTGAGGTGGGTTTGGTGCCCCGCATTGTTGCCAATGTAGGCGTCATTAAGACTGTGGCCGTCAGGTGCAAAAACCTGAAGGGCACTGACGTGAAGGCCCTGAAAAACGCGGCGGATGCGATCGCTCAGGCTGTGGAGCAGCTGAGCAAGCGCTCCACGTCTGATGAAACGGAGAGACTGCAGGCGGACAATACCCGTCTGCAGTCTGAGGTGGCCGCGCTCCGTAAAGATGTGGCGGAGTTGCGCTCTCGGGTGGCTCAGCCGCCCCCAGTGCCGATCGACGAACTGACGCGCTCCATCATGGTCCAGGTCGGGACCATGGTGAGCGCGCGGTTCGACGCGTTGGAGGGGAGACTGCTTCCCGAGGAGCGCATCCGCCCCCCTCTCGCGCATGACACACCCCGAGCTGAGGCCCCGGCTAGGCCTGGTCCTCAACCGGGCCCTGCCCCTAAACCCCTTAAGGGGAAACGAGGAGGAATCGAAAAGGGGCAGAAGAGCGGGAAGCGGGCCAAAGAAGGGCCTAAACCCTCTGTGCCGCCTCGCGCAGATGAGACTCTGGAGCCACGTCAGTCCCAGTCCTCACAGGCAGAATGGACTGACGTGGGGAAGAAGGGGAAGCCGAAGGCGGGGACAAAGTCTCCGCCCAAGGTCCAACCTAAGAGGGAGCCTAAGTTGCGCCTCCCTCAGTCGTCAGCTGTGACATTAACGTTGCAGCCAGACGCTGAGAAGCGGGGCGTAACTTACGCCAATGTGTTGCGCGAGGCGTCACAGCGGATTAAGCTGGCTGACCTCGGCATTGCCGCCCTGCAGTTCAGGGTGGGAGTGTCGGGGCAGCGAATTTTGGAGGTGCCGGGCACAGAGTCCGGCGAGAAGGCTGATGCCCTGGCCGAAAAGATCAGGCAGGTGATCGGAGATGAGGCCATCCGAGTCGGCCGACCCACGAAGTGTGCAGAGATGCGCATTTCGGGGCTGGACGACTCGGTGACGCCAGAGGAATTAATCGCGGCGGTCTCCCGGGTTGGTGGATGCCCAACGGCATCCATCAAGGCGGGAGATGTGCGCCGCGACGTATCAAGTAGAGGTTCAGCTTGGGTGCGCTGCCCGGTGGCAGTGGCCAAAAAGGCCTCGGAGGGGGGACGGCTGGCCGTCGGTTGGTCCTCGGCGCAGGTAAAAATCCTGTCGCCGAGGCCAATGAGGTGCTACCGGTGCCTCCTTCCGGGGCACGTTAGGGCAAGTTGTAAGTCGGAGGTAGACCGCAGTGGTCTTTGTTACCGCTGCGGTCAGGCCGGCCATCTGGCCGGTCAATGCTCTCTGCCGCCGCTTTGCGTCGTTTGCAAGGCGGCGGGGAAGCCCTCCGACCATTGTGGTGGGAGCGCTGCCTGCGTGGTGGCGCACCCTCCGAAGAAGAAGGCGAAGCCTGCGACTGCGGCAAAGCCTCAGTCGCAGACTCCTCCTTAGAGCCATGGGCGTCGGACTTGGGGAAGTCCGGCGTCCAGTTCTCAGGGCTCGAGTTGGCGTGACGTGTGTTCCCGCGCGCCACTCACACGCGTAGTTTAGGGGAGGAATCGCTCCAGTCCTCCCCTCCCAAGAGGCTTGGCCTTGTGCCGTCGCTGTCGGGGAGCGGCCGAATACGTAATGTGGTCCCGCTACCCCGGCACTCAGGCGATGAGGTGGAACACGGTGGGGTTTTAGCCGGTAGGAGTCCGGCATAACCCGTCGTCGTCCCCAAGGCGACGGGTATCCATGAGGATTTCCCCACCTAAAAAAAAAAAAAAAAAAAAAAAAAAAAAAAAAAAGGTTAGGTTAGGTTAGGTTAGGTTAGGTTAGGTTAGGTTAGGTTAGGTTAGGTTAGGTTAGGTTAGGTTAGGTTAGGTTAGGTTAGGTTAGGTTAGGTTAGGTTAGGTTAGGTTAGGTTAGGTTAGGTTAGGTTAGGTTAGGTTAGGTTAGGTTAGGTTAGGTTAGGTTAGGTTAGGTTAGGTTAGGTTAGGTTAGGTTAGGTTAGGTTAGGTTAGGTTAGGTTAGGTTAGGTTAGGTTAGGTTAGGTTAGGTTAGGTTAGGTTAGGTTAGGTTAGGTTAGGTTAGGTTAGGTTAGGTTAGGTTAGGTTAGGTTAGGTTAGGTTAGGTTAGGTTAGGTTAGGTTAGGTTAGGTTAGGTTAGGTTAGGTTAGGTTAGGTTAGGTTAGGTTAGGTTAGGTTAGGTTAGGTTAGGTTAGGTTAGGTTAGGTTAGGTTAGGTTAGGTTAGGTTAGGTTAGGTTAGGTTAGGTTAGGTTAGGTTAGGTTAGGTTAGGTTAGGTTAGGTTAGGTTAGGTTAGGTTAGGTTAGGTTAGGTTAGGTTAGGTTAGGTTAGGTTAGGTTAGGTTAGGTTAGGTTAGGTTAGGTTAGGTTAGGTTAGGTTAGGTTAGGTTAGGTTAGGTTAGGTTAGGTTAGGTTAGGTTAGGTTAGGTTAGGTTAGGTTAGGTTAGGTTAGGTTAGGTTAGGTTAGGTTAGGTTAGGTTAGGTTAGGTTAGGTTAGGTTAGGTTAGGTTAGGTTAGGTTAGGTTAGGTTAGGTTAGGTTAGGTTAGGTTAGGTTAGGTTAGGTTAGGTTAGGTTAGGTTAGGTTAGGTTAGGTTAGGTTAGGTTAGGTTAGGTTAGGTTAGGTTAGGTTAGGTTAGGTTAGGTTAGGTTAGGTTAGGTTAGGTTAGGTTAGGTTAGGTTAGGTTAGGTTAGGTTAGGTTAGGTTAGGTTAGGTTAGGTTAGGTTAGGTTAGGTTAGGTTAGGTTAGGTTAGGTTAGGTTAGGTTAGGTTAGGTTAGGTTAGGTTAGGTTAGGTTAGGTTAGGTTAGGTTAGGTTAGGTTAGGTTAGGTTAGGTTAGGTTAGGTTAGGTTAGGTTAGGTTAGGTTAGGTTAGGTTAGGTTAGGTTAGGTTAGGTTAGGTTAGGTTAGGTTAGGTTAGGTTAGGTTAGGTTAGGTTAGGTTAGGTTAGGTTAGGTTAGGTTAGGTTAGGTTAGGTTAGGTTAGGTTAGGTTAGGTTAGGTTAGGTTAGGTTAGGTTAGGTTAGGTTAGGTTAGGTTAGGTTAGGTTAGGTTAGGTTAGGTTAGGTTAGGTTAGGTTAGGTTAGGTTAGGTTAGGTTAGGTTAGGTTAGGTTAGGTTAGGTTAGGTTAGGTTAGGTTAGGTTAGGTTAGGTTAGGTTAGGTTAGGTTAGGTTAGGTTAGGTTAGGTTAGGTTAGGTTAGGTTAGGTTAGGTTAGGTTAGGTTAGGTTAGGTTAGGTTAGGTTAGGTTAGGTTAGGTTAGGTTAGGTTAGGTTAGGTTAGGTTAGGTTAGGTTAGGTTAGGTTAGGTTAGGTTAGGTTAGGTTAGGTTAGGTTAGGTTAGGTTAGGTTAGGTTAGGTTAGGTTAGGTTAGGTTAGGTTAGGTTAGGTTAGGTTAGGTTAGGTTAGGTTAGGTTAGGTTAGGTTAGGTTAGGTTAGGTTAGGTTAGGTTAGGTTAGGTTAGGTTAGGTTAGGTTAGGTTAGGTTAGGTTAGGTTAGGTTAGGTTAGGTTAGGTTAGGTTAGGTTAGGTTAGGTTAGGTTAGGTTAGGTTAGGTTAGGTTAGGTTAGGTTAGGTTAGGTTAGGTTAGGTTAGGTTAGGTTAGGTTAGGTTAGGTTAGGTTAGGTTAGGTTAGGTTAGGTTAGGTTAGGTTAGGTTAGGTTAGGTTAGGTTAGGTTAGGTTAGGTTAGGTTAGGTTAGGTTAGGTTAGGTTAGGTTAGGTTAGGTTAGGTTAGGTTAGGTTAGGTTAGGTTAGGTTAGGTTAGGTTAGGTTAGGTTAGGTTAGGTTAGGTTAGGTTAGGTTAGGTTAGGTTAGGTTAGGTTAGGTTAGGTTAGGTTAGGTTAGGTTAGGTTAGGTTAGGTTAGGTTAGGTTAGGTTAGGTTAGGTTAGGTTAGGTTAGGTTAGGTTAGGTTAGGTTAGGTTAGGTTAGGTTAGGTTAGGTTAGGTTAGGTTAGGTTAGGTTAGGTTAGGTTAGGTTAGGTTAGGTTAGGTTAGGTTAGGTTAGGTTAGGTTAGGTTAGGTTAGGTTAGGTTAGGTTAGGTTAGGTTAGGTTAGGTTAGGTTAGGTTAGGTTAGGTTAGGTTAGGTTAGGTTAGGTTAGGTTAGGTTAGGTTAGGTTAGGTTAGGTTAGGTTAGGTTAGGTTAGGTTAGGTTAGGTTAGGTTAGGTTAGGTTAGGTTAGGTTAGGTTAGGTTAGGTTAGGTTAGGTTAGGTTAGGTTAGGTTAGGTTAGGTTAGGTTAGGTTAGGTTAGGTTAGGTTAGGTTAGGTTAGGTTAGGTTAGGTTAGGTTAGGTTAGGTTAGGTTAGGTTAGGTTAGGTTAGGTTAGGTTAGGTTAGGTTAGGTTAGGTTAGGTTAGGTTAGGTTAGGTTAGGTTAGGTTAGGTTAGGTTAGGTTAGGTTAGGTTAGGTTAGGTTAGGTTAGGTTAGGTTAGGTTAGGTTAGGTTAGGTTAGGTTAGGTTAGGTTAGGTTAGGTTAGGTTAGGTTAGGTTAGGTTAGGTTAGGTTAGGTTAGGTTAGGTTAGGTTAGGTTAGGTTAGGTTAGGTTAGGTTAGGTTAGGTTAGGTTAGGTTAGGTTAGGTTAGGTTAGGTTAGGTTAGGTTAGGTTAGGTTAGGTTAGGTTAGGTTAGGTTAGGTTAGGTTAGGTTAGGTTAGGTTAGGTTAGGTTAGGTTAGGTTAGGTTAGGTTAGGTTAGGTTAGGTTAGGTTAGGTTAGGTTAGGTTAGGTTAGGTTAGGTTAGGTTAGGTTAGGTTAGGTTAGGTTAGGTTAGGTTAGGTTAGGTTAGGTTAGGTTAGGTTAGGTTAGGTTAGGTTAGGTTAGGTTAGGTTAGGTTAGGTTAGGTTAGGTTAGGTTAGGTTAGGTTAGGTTAGGTTAGGTTAGGTTAGGTTAGGTTAGGTTAGGTTAGGTTAGGTTAGGTTAGGTTAGGTTAGGTTAGGTTAGGTTAGGTTAGGTTAGGTTAGGTTAGGTTAGGTTAGGTTAGGTTAGGTTAGGTTAGGTTAGGTTAGGTTAGGTTAGGTTAGGTTAGGTTAGGTTAGGTTAGGTTAGGTTAGGTTAGGTTAGGTTAGGTTAGGTTAGGTTAGGTTAGGTTAGGTTAGGTTAGGTTAGGTTAGGTTAGGTTAGGTTAGGTTAGGTTAGGTTAGGTTAGGTTAGGTTAGGTTAGGTTAGGTTAGGTTAGGTTAGGTTAGGTTAGGTTAGGTTAGGTTAGGTTAGGTTAGGTTAGGTTAGGTTAGGTTAGGTTAGGTTAGGTTAGGTTAGGTTAGGTTAGGTTAGGTTAGGTTAGGTTAGGTTAGGTTAGGTTAGGTTAGGTTAGGTTAGGTTAGGTTAGGTTAGGTTAGGTTAGGTTAGGTTAGGTTAGGTTAGGTTAGGTTAGGTTAGGTTAGGTTAGGTTAGGTTAGGTTAGGTTAGGTTAGGTTAGGTTAGGTTAGGTTAGGTTAGGTTAGGTTAGGTTAGGTTAGGTTAGGTTAGGTTAGGTTAGGTTAGGTTAGGTTAGGTTAGGTTAGGTTAGGTTAGGTTAGGTTAGGTTAGGTTAGGTTAGGTTAGGTTAGGTTAGGTTAGGTTAGGTTAGGTTAGGTTAGGTTAGGTTAGGTTAGGTTAGGTTAGGTTAGGTTAGGTTAGGTTAGGTTAGGTTAGGTTAGGTTAGGTTAGGTTAGGTTAGGTTAGGTTAGGTTAGGTTAGGTTAGGTTAGGTTAGGTTAGGTTAGGTTAGGTTAGGTTAGGTTAGGTTAGGTTAGGTTAGGTTAGGTTAGGTTAGGTTAGGTTAGGTTAGGTTAGGTTAGGTTAGGTTAGGTTAGGTTAGGTTAGGTTAGGTTAGGTTAGGTTAGGTTAGGTTAGGTTAGGTTAGGTTAGGTTAGGTTAGGTTAGGTTAGGTTAGGTTAGGTTAGGTTAGGTTAGGTTAGGTTAGGTTAGGTTAGGTTAGGTTAGGTTAGGTTAGGTTAGGTTAGGTTAGGTTAGGTTAGGTTAGGTTAGGTTAGGTTAGGTTAGGTTAGGTTAGGTTAGGTTAGGTTAGGTTAGGTTAGGTTAGGTTAGGTTAGGTTAGGTTAGGTTAGGTTAGGTTAGGTTAGGTTAGGTTAGGTTAGGTTAGGTTAGGTTAGGTTAGGTTAGGTTAGGTTAGGTTAGGTTAGGTTAGGTTAGGTTAGGTTAGGTTAGGTTAGGTTAGGTTAGGTTAGGTTAGGTTAGGTTAGGTTAGGTTAGGTTAGGTTAGGTTAGGTTAGGTTAGGTTAGGTTAGGTTAGGTTAGGTTAGGTTAGGTTAGGTTAGGTTAGGTTAGGTTAGGTTAGGTTAGGTTAGGTTAGGTTAGGTTAGGTTAGGTTAGGTTAGGTTAGGTTAGGTTAGGTTAGGTTAGGTTAGGTTAGGTTAGGTTAGGTTAGGTTAGGTTAGGTTAGGTTAGGTTAGGTTAGGTTAGGTTAGGTTAGGTTAGGTTAGGTTAGGTTAGGTTAGGTTAGGTTAGGTTAGGTTAGGTTAGGTTAGGTTAGGTTAGGTTAGGTTAGGTTAGGTTAGGTTAGGTTAGGTTAGGTTAGGTTAGGTTAGGTTAGGTTAGGTTAGGTTAGGTTAGGTTAGGTTAGGTTAGGTTAGGTTAGGTTAGGTTAGGTTAGGTTAGGTTAGGTTAGGTTAGGTTAGGTTAGGTTAGGTTAGGTTAGGTTAGGTTAGGTTAGGTTAGGTTAGGTTAGGTTAGGTTAGGTTAGGTTAGGTTAGGTTAGGTTAGGTTAGGTTAGGTTAGGTTAGGTTAGGTTAGGTTAGGTTAGGTTAGGTTAGGTTAGGTTAGGTTAGGTTAGGTTAGGTTAGGTTAGGTTAGGTTAGGTTAGGTTAGGTTAGGTTAGGTTAGGTTAGGTTAGGTTAGGTTAGGTTAGGTTAGGTTAGGTTAGGTTAGGTTAGGTTAGGTTAGGTTAGGTTAGGTTAGGTTAGGTTAGGTTAGGTTAGGTTAGGTTAGGTTAGGTTAGGTTAGGTTAGGTTAGGTTAGGTTAGGTTAGGTTAGGTTAGGTTAGGTTAGGTTAGGTTAGGTTAGGTTAGGTTAGGTTAGGTTAGGTTAGGTTAGGTTAGGTTAGGTTAGGTTAGGTTAGGTTAGGTTAGGTTAGGTTAGGTTAGGTTAGGTTAGGTTAGGTTAGGTTAGGTTAGGTTAGGTTAGGTTAGGTTAGGTTAGGTTAGGTTAGGTTAGGTTAGGTTAGGTTAGGTTAGGTTAGGTTAGGTTAGGTTAGGTTAGGTTAGGTTAGGTTAGGTTAGGTTAGGTTAGGTTAGGTTAGGTTAGGTTAGGTTAGGTTAGGTTAGGTTAGGTTAGGTTAGGTTAGGTTAGGTTAGGTTAGGTTAGGTTAGGTTAGGTTAGGTTAGGTTAGGTTAGGTTAGGTTAGGTTAGGTTAGGTTAGGTTAGGTTAGGTTAGGTTAGGTTAGGTTAGGTTAGGTTAGGTTAGGTTAGGTTAGGTTAGGTTAGGTTAGGTTAGGTTAGGTTAGGTTAGGTTAGGTTAGGTTAGGTTAGGTTAGGTTAGGTTAGGTTAGGTTAGGTTAGGTTAGGTTAGGTTAGGTTAGGTTAGGTTAGGTTAGGTTAGGTTAGGTTAGGTTAGGTTAGGTTAGGTTAGGTTAGGTTAGGTTAGGTTAGGTTAGGTTAGGTTAGGTTAGGTTAGGTTAGGTTAGGTTAGGTTAGGTTAGGTTAGGTTAGGTTAGGTTAGGTTAGGTTAGGTTAGGTTAGGTTAGGTTAGGTTAGGTTAGGTTAGGTTAGGTTAGGTTAGGTTAGGTTAGGTTAGGTTAGGTTAGGTTAGGTTAGGTTAGGTTAGGTTAGGTTAGGTTAGGTTAGGTTAGGTTAGGTTAGGTTAGGTTAGGTTAGGTTAGGTTAGGTTAGGTTAGGTTAGGTTAGGTTAGGTTAGGTTAGGTTAGGTTAGGTTAGGTTAGGTTAGGTTAGGTTAGGTTAGGTTAGGTTAGGTTAGGTTAGGTTAGGTTAGGTTAGGTTAGGTTAGGTTAGGTTAGGTTAGGTTAGGTTAGGTTAGGTTAGGTTAGGTTAGGTTAGGTTAGGTTAGGTTAGGTTAGGTTAGGTTAGGTTAGGTTAGGTTAGGTTAGGTTAGGTTAGGTTAGGTTAGGTTAGGTTAGGTTAGGTTAGGTTAGGTTAGGTTAGGTTAGGTTAGGTTAGGTTAGGTTAGGTTAGGTTAGGTTAGGTTAGGTTAGGTTAGGTTAGGTTAGGTTAGGTTAGGTTAGGTTAGGTTAGGTTAGGTTAGGTTAGGTTAGGTTAGGTTAGGTTAGGTTAGGTTAGGTTAGGTTAGGTTAGGTTAGGTTAGGTTAGGTTAGGTTAGGTTAGGTTAGGTTAGGTTAGGTTAGGTTAGGTTAGGTTAGGTTAGGTTAGGTTAGGTTAGGTTAGGTTAGGTTAGGTTAGGTTAGGTTAGGTTAGGTTAGGTTAGGTTAGGTTAGGTTAGGTTAGGTTAGGTTAGGTTAGGTTAGGTTAGGTTAGGTTAGGTTAGGTTAGGTTAGGTTAGGTTAGGTTAGGTTAGGTTAGGTTAGGTTAGGTTAGGTTAGGTTAGGTTAGGTTAGGTTAGGTTAGGTTAGGTTAGGTTAGGTTAGGTTAGGTTAGGTTAGGTTAGGTTAGGTTAGGTTAGGTTAGGTTAGGTTAGGTTAGGTTAGGTTAGGTTAGGTTAGGTTAGGTTAGGTTAGGTTAGGTTAGGTTAGGTTAGGTTAGGTTAGGTTAGGTTAGGTTAGGTTAGGTTAGGTTAGGTTAGGTTAGGTTAGGTTAGGTTAGGTTAGGTTAGGTTAGGTTAGGTTAGGTTAGGTTAGGTTAGGTTAGGTTAGGTTAGGTTAGGTTAGGTTAGGTTAGGTTAGGTTAGGTTAGGTTAGGTTAGGTTAGGTTAGGTTAGGTTAGGTTAGGTTAGGTTAGGTTAGGTTAGGTTAGGTTAGGTTAGGTTAGGTTAGGTTAGGTTAGGTTAGGTTAGGTTAGGTTAGGTTAGGTTAGGTTAGGTTAGGTTAGGTTAGGTTAGGTTAGGTTAGGTTAGGTTAGGTTAGGTTAGGTTAGGTTAGGTTAGGTTAGGTTAGGTTAGGTTAGGTTAGGTTAGGTTAGGTTAGGTTAGGTTAGGTTAGGTTAGGTTAGGTTAGGTTAGGTTAGGTTAGGTTAGGTTAGGTTAGGTTAGGTTAGGTTAGGTTAGGTTAGGTTAGGTTAGGTTAGGTTAGGTTAGGTTAGGTTAGGTTAGGTTAGGTTAGGTTAGGTTAGGTTAGGTTAGGTTAGGTTAGGTTAGGTTAGGTTAGGTTAGGTTAGGTTAGGTTAGGTTAGGTTAGGTTAGGTTAGGTTAGGTTAGGTTAGGTTAGGTTAGGTTAGGTTAGGTTAGGTTAGGTTAGGTTAGGTTAGGTTAGGTTAGGTTAGGTTAGGTTAGGTTAGGTTAGGTTAGGTTAGGTTAGGTTAGGTTAGGTTAGGTTAGGTTAGGTTAGGTTAGGTTAGGTTAGGTTAGGTTAGGTTAGGTTAGGTTAGGTTAGGTTAGGTTAGGTTAGGTTAGGTTAGGTTAGGTTAGGTTAGGTTAGGTTAGGTTAGGTTAGGTTAGGTTAGGTTAGGTTAGGTTAGGTTAGGTTAGGTTAGGTTAGGTTAGGTTAGGTTAGGTTAGGTTAGGTTAGGTTAGGTTAGGTTAGGTTAGGTTAGGTTAGGTTAGGTTAGGTTAGGTTAGGTTAGGTTAGGTTAGGTTAGGTTAGGTTAGGTTAGGTTAGGTTAGGTTAGGTTAGGTTAGGTTAGGTTAGGTTAGGTTAGGTTAGGTTAGGTTAGGTTAGGTTAGGTTAGGTTAGGTTAGGTTAGGTTAGGTTAGGTTAGGTTAGGTTAGGTTAGGTTAGGTTAGGTTAGGTTAGGTTAGGTTAGGTTAGGTTAGGTTAGGTTAGGTTAGGTTAGGTTAGGTTAGGTTAGGTTAGGTTAGGTTAGGTTAGGTTAGGTTAGGTTAGGTTAGGTTAGGTTAGGTTAGGTTAGGTTAGGTTAGGTTAGGTTAGGTTAGGTTAGGTTAGGTTAGGTTAGGTTAGGTTAGGTTAGGTTAGGTTAGGTTAGGTTAGGTTAGGTTAGGTTAGGTTAGGTTAGGTTAGGTTAGGTTAGGTTAGGTTAGGTTAGGTTAGGTTAGGTTAGGTTAGGTTAGGTTAGGTTAGGTTAGGTTAGGTTAGGTTAGGTTAGGTTAGGTTAGGTTAGGTTAGGTTAGGTTAGGTTAGGTTAGGTTAGGTTAGGTTAGGTTAGGTTAGGTTAGGTTAGGTTAGGTTAGGTTAGGTTAGGTTAGGTTAGGTTAGGTTAGGTTAGGTTAGGTTAGGTTAGGTTAGGTTAGGTTAGGTTAGGTTAGGTTAGGTTAGGTTAGGTTAGGTTAGGTTAGGTTAGGTTAGGTTAGGTTAGGTTAGGTTAGGTTAGGTTAGGTTAGGTTAGGTTAGGTTAGGTTAGGTTAGGTTAGGTTAGGTTAGGTTAGGTTAGGTTAGGTTAGGTTAGGTTAGGTTAGGTTAGGTTAGGTTAGGTTAGGTTAGGTTAGGTTAGGTTAGGTTAGGTTAGGTTAGGTTAGGTTAGGTTAGGTTAGGTTAGGTTAGGTTAGGTTAGGTTAGGTTAGGTTAGGTTAGGTTAGGTTAGGTTAGGTTAGGTTAGGTTAGGTTAGGTTAGGTTAGGTTAGGTTAGGTTAGGTTAGGTTAGGTTAGGTTAGGTTAGGTTAGGTTAGGTTAGGTTAGGTTAGGTTAGGTTAGGTTAGGTTAGGTTAGGTTAGGTTAGGTTAGGTTAGGTTAGGTTAGGTTAGGTTAGGTTAGGTTAGGTTAGGTTAGGTTAGGTTAGGTTAGGTTAGGTTAGGTTAGGTTAGGTTAGGTTAGGTTAGGTTAGGTTAGGTTAGGTTAGGTTAGGTTAGGTTAGGTTAGGTTAGGTTAGGTTAGGTTAGGTTAGGTTAGGTTAGGTTAGGTTAGGTTAGGTTAGGTTAGGTTAGGTTAGGTTAGGTTAGGTTAGGTTAGGTTAGGTTAGGTTAGGTTAGGTTAGGTTAGGTTAGGTTAGGTTAGGTTAGGTTAGGTTAGGTTAGGTTAGGTTAGGTTAGGTTAGGTTAGGTTAGGTTAGGTTAGGTTAGGTTAGGTTAGGTTAGGTTAGGTTAGGTTAGGTTAGGTTAGGTTAGGTTAGGTTAGGTTAGGTTAGGTTAGGTTAGGTTAGGTTAGGTTAGGTTAGGTTAGGTTAGGTTAGGTTAGGTTAGGTTAGGTTAGGTTAGGTTAGGTTAGGTTAGGTTAGGTTAGGTTAGGTTAGGTTAGGTTAGGTTAGGTTAGGTTAGGTTAGGTTAGGTTAGGTTAGGTTAGGTTAGGTTAGGTTAGGTTAGGTTAGGTTAGGTTAGGTTAGGTTAGGTTAGGTTAGGTTAGGTTAGGTTAGGTTAGGTTAGGTTAGGTTAGGTTAGGTTAGGTTAGGTTAGGTTAGGTTAGGTTAGGTTAGGTTAGGTTAGGTTAGGTTAGGTTAGGTTAGGTTAGGTTAGGTTAGGTTAGGTTAGGTTAGGTTAGGTTAGGTTAGGTTAGGTTAGGTTAGGTTAGGTTAGGTTAG
>OZ004677.1:16867354-16912847 GCA_963924505.1 Agonopterix alstromeriana | reverse complement strand
AGTGTGGACCGATGTATGGGAGAAAATTGTCTATCTTTTATAATCAAGTTTGTACGGAATCCTAAGGGCGCGAGTCCGACTCGCACTTGGCCGGTTTTAAATTGTCCTCGTGATAACTACCTACTTTCCAATCAGAATATAAACATTAGGTACGTAACCCACGCCACGGTGTCATCCGCTCTCACAACCGATTACCTATAATGTTAAACAGCAGCCGCAAGGAATTATCAACTTTATAGCGAAAGCCAATATTTCATACTTAATACAAATACAAATGTATCAATGTGTAAGCACCTCACTTGTCGCGAGCTCCCGGTGATGACGCCACGCGTGACGTCATCAGTGCGTAACGTCACCGACGCGTGACGTCATCAGTGCGTAACGTCACCGACGCGTGACGTCACGCGCGGCGCCGCGCCGACGCCCGACATGCGCTCGCGCACACCGTAGCATAACGTTGTATTGTATAACTGACTGCTAGCGCTCTACGGCTGTTACTACTAGTGATATTATTAACGTTAAGATTTGTAAAAACTAAGTTAAGTGAAGGTGAAGGTAACTAAGTGACTTGTACAGGTAGTGTACGGTAGTAGGTATAGCGGCGGGCCCGCGCCGAGCCGGGTCCGCGCCCAGAGCAATACGTTCCGCGTCTGTTTCTCTCCGCGACCGCAGCCGCGGGCCCGTGACGTCACGTCACGTCACGTCACGTCACGTCACGTCACGTCACGTCACGTCACCTGCGTCACGTCACGTCACGTCAGCGCTCGGCTCGCGTCGCGACACAACGACCAACTATTTTTATAATTACGGCTGCAATACTCTTACTAATTTTATACGCTTCGAAAAGTCGATTAAATATTTTAAGAAGTTTTGATGATCTCACTAAGTTAGGTACATTATTGATATTATATTATACTAGGTCGGTCGGGTCGGGTCGGGTCTGTTACTCGGTTCAAAGTTTATTTAACGGTAGATGTAACGGCAGACATATCTACGAGCCTGCGATGCGACCGTCCGAAGCGCCTGTTGTTTTAGCATTAGTTATTGTTAACGTTTTTTAAAGTTTATCCGAGACATTCGACATCGGCGCGCCCGACCGCGGCCGCGCGACATGTCGTGCGACGCGTCGCCGTCGCGTCGGACGCGCGTGTCGGTCGGACGACACTCGTCCTTCGCTAGGCCACTGCTGTCTATGATCTTTTTATTGAAAATATATGGAAATGACATCTGTGATATTGTTTCATTATCGTCCAGTTCCTATCCTTTTTTTGTATCTCAGAATGTGAATACTCCCGAACTAGAACTAACTTTTTTAAGACATCAAATGAACCATCTACCTTGTCAGTTAAGTACTCAAGCGTGTATTCCCAGTCGTCGCTACTGCCGACAAATGGGGAAAAGTTCCAGCTGTCGCTTTGCAAGGGTGCGTCCACATCTGGCGAATGAGCAGCTCGCGCGCGAGCGGTTCACCAGCTTTGCGTTAGCCAGATATGGACGCACCCTAACACTGCGAATGGCTCCACATTGCGTTGATAACTTTTTAAGAAAGTTGGTTGAAAATCACCGCGAGCATTTAACTATTATTTTATTATTAACTAGAGTTAACCCGCGCCTTCGTCCGCACAAATTATATACCAGATTTTAAGTCAGCCCATAAGCTATCAGACGCAAAAAAAAATTTCATCAAAATCGGTTCAGTAGTTTTTGCGTGATGCTGTTACAAACATACAAACAAACTGATTTGGAGTCCGGGATACCTAAAAACCATATCGTAATCTTTTTCATGTAAATATCTTCAATATACAGACACACTTCTGTTACAGTTTTATAAAAGTTAAGATTTATGTAAAAGTCTGCAAACAGAAAAGGAAGATTTTGTCTTTGCATTCGATTAAAAATAGTTCGAAAAAACAGTAGCTCGTAGTGGGTATTTTCTCTTATAAAAAAACGTGTTTTATTACCTACAAGTAAAGCTTGGCCACAAAATATAAAACCCAGTTTGGGGGCACCGCAGTCGAGTTTAATTTTAAGGTTGCAAGGGAATGCATTTAGTTCCAATGATTTTCCGCAATATGGCGGAGTTTATTATTTTTCTAGTCAAGCATATTGTAACTATTTAAGTAGGTGTTGGTTTCGTGGAGACTTGCCACAGATTATAACAAAGAAGCTAACAGCTAACAGCACTGATGGCGATACAGTCGCTCTCGGAAACATGCTCCATACAAAGACAACATTCACCGTGATTATGTAACTCGTAACTACACATAAGGTTCACAATCGAATGCAAGACATAAAACGGAGCGTATTTCCGAGAGCGACGGTATCGCCATCTGTTAGCTTCTTTGCTCTACAGGGTCCGACTTAATATGCTGAAAGTTTTTTAAGAGGATGATCAGACCATCAGACTGAACAACTTTCTCTATGTGTGCCAAAGTCGAAATCGCGAAAAAAATATCTTCTGTCCCATACAATTGGGTCGAGTAAGATTTCAGTTTAGTATGGAACAGCTGATTTTTTTTTCGCGATTTCGACATTGTTCCCATAGAGAAAGTTGTTCAGTTTGATGGTCTGATCATCCTCTTAAAAAAGTGTCAGCATATTAAGAAGGACCCTATACGTTGTGGGTGTTGACATGTGTGGCAAGTCCCCACAGTTTATTTGTATATCGAGGGTAGAGAGGGAGTTGATAATAAATTGAAACAACTTATTCATTTAACCTTAATTTATTATATTATATACAAAATACTTTCGCGCGGTGACCGCTGACCCCCCGCCCCCCGACGGCGTCGACTCGAGGGGGGATGGTGGGGGGGCAACATCGGTCACTTATTATTCTTAGCAGTAAATACACAGTGTTGTGTGACGCGACATGTCGCACCGACCGCCCGACGTGTAGCGTCAGTAGCGGCATACTGTACTAGTATACTAATTGCCGTACCTCGGAAAAAGTACAAAATCCCGTCTCTTAGATGGCGCTGACTCTTGCCCGCGAGTAGATGAATTGCCAATATACGCTAAGAAATTTGATTAGTCTTCAATATTATGAACCAAACCAACTACGTAAGAGAGGTAGCTTAGGCAACTAATTAGAGTAGTAGATCCGAAATTGTTGATGCAAAAATAGGGAAATGATGGTCATAACGACATCTAGCGAACTAGAATGTACTTAATTCCGTTGTACGCAGCTTAGTATGGAGAATACATGGATATCAAACCAATGGATGCCAATCCTCCGTACAAGCATCGAAACACGAAAATTGACCATGGCTGTCGGTAACGTTCGTCCTATACGTTTCCGACGATTTTTCCAACGTTTTCACTTTCTCCCTTTCTATCAAATTACACAATTTTCTTCCTCTTCGATTTTACGCATGATAGAAAGGGACAAACTTACAACAATGGAAAATATTGAAAGAAGGACGAACATTACCGATTTTCAAGGAGTGTTTTCATGTTTCACCGTTTGTAAGGCATTCTGTACTCCAGGTATAGACAATACCTATGCCATATTCCTGGGAGAATAGCACTCTTACTCTATGGTAGCGGTGAGGTCGAGTCGCCGGGTCGGGTGACAGACCGTCGCGTCGCGTCGTGCGACATGTCGGGCGGGTCGGTGTCGACCCGACTATACAACAGCACGCTGGCAGCTCGCAGCTCGCAGGTCGCTAGTCACTGCACAGACAGTCACCGACCGGATCCCGCACACACACAGCTCCACCACCCACACCCACACCCACACGAGTCTACTCGAGAGTTCCTTTATATTTACAGGATGTTAACAGGTCACATGTTAAACACTATCAATTCGTCCATCAATTCATTACAATTGAACAAGTGAAAACACACGTAAATCAATTAAACAATACATTATTATTTCATTCGTTTTAAAGTTCATCGAGGTCACTGATCATGATCAAATACCGTTCGATATTACATGCACTTAAAGAATAGGTTCGCTGAAAGCAAAAATAGAGTCGCTATATCTCGCTCTAATGTACGTTGTTCAAGTGAGAAAACTATAGTTTTGTTGATTTCAGCGGATCCCATTTTGAATTAGCGCGTGTGTATTAACAAGGATCAGACGGGCAGATCTCTCTATTCAGTACATACAATTCACGTGTCGTATCAAAAAAAGATTGTTCTCTATGCCTCGATTGATGGCGTTGTCGTGATGCGGTTTCGAGGCATTGCGCTACTATGTACCACTCCGAGTTTTGTGATTAGACCAAAAGTAAAAAAAAATTATGTCACCGCATCTGTCGCTGCAGTACCTTTTCATATTTCCCTGCTTATAAATGATTTTTAACTATTTTATTCACAGCAAGGTTCTGTGCTTTCACAATAATCTCTCGTTAACGCCATCTATCGAGGTGATGGGAACAACATTTTTTAAATCGGATGTTATCAAATTAGCCATTAATCGAATTGAACTACGTACTAGAAACAACATTGGACGTCACAAAGCTGTCCAATTCTTTCAATATCACCATACTTTTTATTAGTATTTCACCCGCTTACGTTTTTCGTACACTCATATGGCTCATGATGTTTGTTTGTCGGGTTAGTTCTAGTATGTAGTATCCGGAGTGTTAGGGTAGACAGTTGCATTAAGGTAGAGCCTCATCTAGCAGCACGGAATAGCATTTTTTCACTCACTATCCTTTTCTATCGCTCAGGTATGTCATTTGCTAAGGCGAGGAAGATAGCGGGAACGCACGCGGCAGCACCGGCAGTGTTGCGACCTTTCTCGCTCTAGCCAATGACGTTCCTGAGCGACAGAATAGGATGGAGCGACGGAAAAATGCGATTCGGTGCTGGCAGAGTTCAACCCTTATTTGAATGTGATTGTACTGATGATACTAAACAACTTTAACTTTAATAAAAGATAGATTCGCAATTAAAAAAAAAACTTTTCACACAATATGTTCGATCATTTGATTGTTTTTAGTATTGGAAGTTTAGCATTAACTGTATGTTTCTTAAGGAAAGTAGTTTAGTATGATGGATACAATCATTCCTCAAAGTAATGCAATAGTTAACCGTAACATCTTGTATGATAGTAATAATGATGAACAGTGGACTACCCCGCGACGTGTGTGTGTGTGGCAGCACTCTGCGCTCAGCACGCAGCACTCAGCACGCAGCACTCAGCACGCAGCACGCAGCACTCAGCACGCAGCACGCAGCACGCAGAGGGCGCTAGTGTCGGTGGGCGGAGTGGTGGGAGAGGTGGGAGAGGTGTGAGAGCGCGGAGTGCGCCGACGAGCACAGGTCCTGCCGGACACAACACGTACTTGTTACTGCATTGCACTTCGTTATATAGGTATAGGGTCTAACTAAACACCCTAGTTATACTTAAGGGCGTGCTGAAGACCATCAAACTGAACTACTTTCACTATAGAGCCAACAATCTGTTGTTTCATTGCAATTTAGTTTTCTTTTTGCGATGTCAGTTTTTCTCCCATAGTAAAAGTCGTTCAGTTTGATAGTCTGAACCACCCCAGAAAATTTGGATGTGCATGAAATCATTTTCATCCCCCCATCTCGGAAAGAGTATTTTTGCTCTTCGATATCTGAGTGCAAAAGCCGTTTTTATCCACTAGAGGATAAAGTAAATTGAATTTAGAACATCGTGTGCACTATGTTTGTGAATTCAAAACATAATGAAACCTATTTACTTCTCCCTCCATGGTGCCGAATTTATTATAGTTTTTTTTTTTTTTTTTCAATTAGTCATTTCCTCGCCGAGGTGGGATGAAAAGTTACGTGTTGCACTCGAGTGCAAAGATTTTTCACCTCGTGCTCTTTTGATTCTCTCGCTAACGCTCAGGATTCTAATTTTTAAATCACGAACTGTTTTGCGTTTTATGAGAGTTCTAGTACCTCGGACCTCAGTTGACCCCATAGATACTTATTAGTTCCTTATTAGAAAGAGATTCGAATGGAATGTAAAAAGTTTTGCAATAATGCTGTTTTTCTCGATGACTAAATTTTTACCCGAAATATGTGAATGCAGAAGTAAAATACTCTAAAACTTAAGGTTATAGTCTACTAAATACGTTTTCTTGTAGCTACAATGTTTCTGGTAACTGCCCTTCGTGCCGCCCCATCTTAACTTTCTATCCTGTATATGCTAGTACAAATATTATTCGACGGACTCGGGGTGGGTCGGTACGCACCTGGAAGGAGAACTGAGGGAACTGCTCCTCCTGTATGCGCTGGAGGGAGGGCTGCTCGGGGGGGGGGGGTGAGCTCGACGGACTCGGGGTGGGTCGGTACGCACCTGGTAGGAGAACTGAGGGAACTGCTCCTCCTGTATGCGCTGGAGGGAGGGCTGCTCGGGGGGGGTGAGCTCGACGGACTCGGGGTGGGTCGGTACGCACCTGGTAGGAGAACTGAGGGAACTGCTCCTCCTGTATGCGCTGGAGGGAGGGCTGCTCGGGGGGGGGGGGGGGTGAGCTCGACGGACTCGGGGTGGGTCGGTACGCACCTGGTAGGAGAACTGAGGGAACTGCTCCTCCTGTATGCGCTGGAGGGAGGGCTGCTCGGGGGGGGTGAGCTCGACGGACTCGGGGTGGGTCGGTACGCACCTGGTAGGAGAACTGAGGGAACTGCTCCTCCTGTATGCGCTGGAGGGAGGGCTGCTCGGGGGGGGTGAGCTCGACGGACTCGGGGTGGGTCGGTACGCACCTGGTAGGAGAACTGAGGGAACTGCTCCTCCTGTATGCGCTGGAGGGAGGGCTGCTCGGGGGGGGTGAGCTCGACGGACTCGGGGTGGGTCGGTACGCACCTGGTAGGAGAACTGAGGGAACTGCTCCTCCTGTATGCGCTGGAGGGAGGGCTGCTCGGGGGGGGTGAGCTCGACGGACTCGGGGTGGGTCGGTACGCACCTGGTAGGAGAACTGAGGGAACTGCTCCTCCTGTATGCGCTGGAGGGAGGGCTGCTCGGGGGGGGTGAGCTCGACGGACTCGGGGTGGGTCGGTACGCACCTGGTAGGAGAACTGAGGGAACTGCTCCTCCTGTATGCGCTGGAGGGAGGGCTGCTCGGGGGGGGTGAGCTCGACGGACTCGGGGTGGGTCGGTACGCACCTGGTAGGAGAACTGAGGGAACTGCTCCTCCTGTATGCGCTGGAGGGAGGGCTGCTCGGGGGGGGGGTGAGCTCGACGGACTCGGGGTGGGTCGGTACGCACCTGGTAGGAGAACTGAGGGAACTGCTCCTCCTGTATGCGCTGGAGGGAGGGCTGCTCGGGGGGGGTGAGCTCGACGGACTCGGGGTGGGTCGGTACGCACCTGGTAGGAGAACTGAGGGAACTGCTCCTCCTGTATGCGCTGGAGGGAGGGCTGCTCGGGGGGGGTGAGCTCGACGGACTCGGGGTGGGTCGGTACGCACCTGGTAGGAGAACTGAGGGAACTGCTCCTCCTGTATGCGCTGGAGGGAGGGCTGCTCGGGGGGGGGGTGAGCTCGACGGACTCGGGGTGGGTCGGTACGCACCTGGTAGGAGAACTGAGGGAACTGCTCCTCCTGTATGCGCTGGAGGGAGGGCTGCTCGGGGGGGGTGAGCTCGACGGACTCGGGGTGGGTCGGTACGCACCTGGTAGGAGAACTGAGGGAACTGCTCCTCCTGTATGCGCTGGAGGGAGGGCTGCTCGGGGGGGGTGAGCTCGACGGACTCGGGGTGGGTCGGTACGCACCTGGTAGGAGAACTGAGGGAACTGCTCCTCCTGTATGCGCTGGAGGGAGGGCTGCTCGGGGGGGGTGAGCTCGACGGACTCGGGGTGGGTCGGTACGCACCTGGTAGGAGAACTGAGGGAACTGCTCCTCCTGTATGCGCTGGAGGGAGGGCTGCTCGGGGGGGGTGAGCTCGACGGACTCGGGGTGGGTCGGTACGCACCTGGTAGGAGAACTGAGGGAACTGCTCCTCCTGTATGCGCTGGAGGGAGGGCTGCTCGGGGGGGGGGTGAGCTCGACGGACTCGGGGTGGGTCGGTACGCACCTGGTAGGAGAACTGAGGGAACTGCTCCTCCTGTATGCGCTGGAGGGAGGGCTGCTCGGGGGGGGGGTGAGCTCGACGGACTCGGGGTGGGTCGGTACGCACCTGGTAGGAGAACTGAGGGAACTGCTCCTCCTGTATGCGCTGGAGGGAGGGCTGCTCGGGGGGGGTGAGCTCGACGGACTCGCCGGTGAACTCGGAGTCGAAGTAGCGCGTGTCCGTGTCGGACTCCACCTGCGGCTTGAAGGGCGGCGGGATCTGCGAGACCGAGGCGACGGGGTCAGTACAATACAACACCTCACACAAGCAGTTGAAACTTGAAACTTGGGTGCAACTAACTACCATGGTAGGGATCATACAAAAGAGCATAAATAATCATTGCCCCCTCTGTACATGTCGCGCTCTAAGTCACAGTGGCGAATGTTGATGACGTTAAAGGAGACTGATCGGCGTAGGCCGATCGTTCACGTGTAATCGGCAGCCTCCTGCTTCCACTTCCACACGTCAAATAAACCGGATTAAATTTCTCCGCATTCAAAGTCATCGCTCGTCTTGTTGTCGTTTCTGTACCATACGAATTATTGTACTTTGATCGAAAACAATCATCGTTTTAACTTACAACGGCTAGTCGTTCGTATCGACAGAATCTTATAGAATTACGTAGTAAAAGAATAAATTGGCATTCGAAATCACACATATTGATAAAAACTTGTATTAAGCCAGTAGAGTGATGTGTACCTTCTTGGCGACGAGGTCGGCCCAGTTGATGGAGGCGAAGAAGGGGTGGTTCATGATGTCGAGCGCGTCGTCGGGCCCCGCGCCGAGCCTGTTGGCGGGCTCCTTGGTGAGCAGCCCCGCCAGCAGCTGCCGGCAGGCGGAGGACAGCGCGCGCGGGAACCGCACCTCCTCCGTCACGATCAGCGAGAACAGCACCTGCCGGTCGTTAACACTCGTAGTGAGCGCGACGGCGCGACAGGGAGCGCGACTACCGCCCGCGCGCGCGGTACCACCAGTCTCAATATTTATTCTCGCGAACACACTCGAACTATAATAGTTCGAATAGTTTGTATGGTGAACCGATATGATTCCACATTGTATAAAAATTTTGGTTTTTATAGAAATTAAGTGGTTTGACATATGTTTAGCGCGAAGTAATACTTATTTGTTTTTTCTGGAGATATCGATTAAAGTTGCAGGTGAAACTACAAATGGATAGATATGATATGTGCTCTAAAGGTACGCTAATACGGTTTTCTTGTTTTTGTAAATAATAACAGTTATAAATAAAAAACATGTTTTTCTAATGAAAACTTGAATTTAAGAATTGTTTGAAAACGCAGATAATCCTTCGTAACAAAAATATATACCTAGAAAGGCATTATGATCTCCATTAATATGTAAAATATTTAACAATTCCACTTATTTCACCGTATTTTCAACATCGGGGCATCGCCCGGATTTGTAAAAACTTCATGACTGTTACTCGTATACTGTACATTGTTGACATTTATAGGCTGTGGTCATATACACTGTTAAGGTACAAGTTCGTAGCCGACTGCAGACTACAATATCTGTTGAAATATGTTATGTTCAGTACTGGCGACGTACAGTCTGCAGTTGCGGTCTGCAGTCGGCTACGAAATAGCATCTTTAAGGTAGAAGGTCGTAGTCGACTGCAAAGAGAATGTAACTCACTACGTTATAAGAGTCGGGACTTCCATATTTAAAACTGGTCGTGACCGATATCCAGAATGTTTGAAAGGTTCAAAGGAATTTAATGGCGTCCGTGCACGTTTCATATAACATTTTTTTGTTAGAGAGTTTCGCTAGACGTTACGTTACGTTAGACTATGTATTATTGTATACATAACTTTAGCTTAAGAATTTATATTGTAATAGTTATTAAGTCGTGTTATGTTGTAGAGTTTCTGGCCGCATCTTCTCTACAGCGACAACACGTTCCGACGCGGTGGTAGCTTTAAAAAAGATTTGACGTTTGATAAGTGTGCTGCAAGCTCCTATATTGAATAAATTATATTGACTTTGACTTTGACTTCGCGGCACTGGCCGATTGCACGCTGCAGAAGCAGGCGACGTGTTGCCGCGACACTACTGGTTTGTATGTATTTCTATGAAAACGTCGTGTCGTTAGCCACGGTGGGTATTTCATAGAAATCATCACCATCAGTCGGCTACGAACTTGACTGTCTGTGGGCTAGGAGAGCGCGCGCGGGAACAGAACCTCCTCCGTCACGATCGGGAACATATGAGGCTCGGTCCCAGTATACGTATAGTGTACGGTACCTCGTGGTCCCTGTTGTAGAAGGGCAGGCGCCCGCAGGCCATCTCGTAGATGACGATGCCGGTGCCCCACCAGTCCACGGCGGGCCCGTAGTCGTTATCCTCGAGCACCTCGGGCGCGAGGTACTCCGGCGTGCCGCAGAACGTCTTCGTCGTGCGACCGTACGTTATGTTCACCTGCGGACGGACACACATATTAACGAGCTTCTATTTAATATAGCAGGCACTATACATTTTTGACGGGTATTCTCGGCAGGAATTAACCGAGCTTGTAGAGGCTGAAGTCTGCTGTCGTCCTTGTCGAGCAGCAGGATCTCCACGTCGAGGTTCCTGTAGTGTAGATGCCGTCGTAACTGAATGACCTATTCGCAAAATGACCTACGCAATCACAACGTCCAAAAGGAAAAATGATGTCCAGTAGGTGAGCGAACAGACCTTGCAGAGGCCGAAGTCGGCGATCTTGATGTGCCCGTCCTTGTCGAGCAGCAGGTTCTCCAGCTTGAGGTCCCTGTAGATGATGCCCTGGGCGTGCAGGTATCCGAGCGCGGACACTATCTCTGCGCCGTAGAAGCGCGTGCGCTCCTCGCTGAAGAACCGCTCGCGCGACAGGTGGAAGAACAGCTCCCCGCCGTTCGCGTACTCCATCACGAAGAACACGCGGTCCGCCGTCTGGAACGAGTACCGTAGCGCCTGCGCGAACACACGAGAGAGGACTTTCTGTTAGTTGTTTGTTTACTACCATTATCACATTATCTTGGGGTCGTTGCAATTTGTTACCGTATCTTATAGCATTCAGCAGCGGGCAGGCAGCCATGGATTGTTGCAATCCCAAGCTGAAGCTAGGACGAATTTCTTTGTAAAACGAACAATATCACAAATGTGACTGATCCGGGATTCCAATTTAGTAAGGCAAGTTGACAGTGTCGTACCGGTTTGCTAAAAAGCCTTGCAGCAAAGAGAGATGAGAGTGACTCTTATATAAATGTTAGGTGTTTAAACATTTTGTGCAGCGTCAATGAGTTAGCTGCATTACCTTCCTTATTTTACACAAGTGATCGACTCCGAGGTGCTGTTCTATAGTGAACGCCATATACAAGGTTTTACACAAATACAAATAAACATTTAAACGGGTGGTTTAGACCAACAAACTGAATAACTTTTACTATGAGACCAATATCAAAATCGCGATAAAAAATGTAATTTTCCATACTAAACTACAAATTTCCTTGAGCTAAATGTATGGGACGGCAGATTTTTTTTTCGCGATTTCGATGTTGGTCCCATAATGAAAGTTGTTCAGTTTGATGGTCTAAGCAACCCCCTTAAAAGTTTTAAATGTTTATTTTTACTTTTGTAACACCTTGTATTTATTCTTATGTGAAAGTGAGCTAGTTAGTGGTATGACATACAGTGAGGAAGGGATGTTTGGTCTTCTTGAGCACATGGTTCTCTGTGTTGGTGTGGGCGACCTCCTCCTTCTGTATGATGATGTGCTTCTTGAGGATCTTCATGGCGTAGAGCTTGCCGGTGCCCTTCTCGCGGCTCAGCACCACCTTGCCGAACGTGCCCTTGCCCAACACCTTCACAAACTCGAACTTCTCCAGCGTCTGTTGACAACGTTATTATTGTCAGTTTAATAAACTATATAAAATAATGCACTCTGCAATTCATCAACATCTGCAGGCTATAAGCAAAGTGCAGTGAGGAAGGTCCTAAGAAGTCGAGTGCGATGACGTCGAAGCGCACGGCACTATGTCGGATAATGTTTGGGTTATCATATGCGATTACCTCATTTTAGCATGTTAATGAGCAGGGGGGGGTCACTAATAATAAAATATGACGAGTAAATTAGACTTTATTGCACATTACACAATTTTATTGCATTTTGATGATTGGGGGGGGGGGGGGTCCATGTCCCCTGTGACATCCCCCCCTCCCTTCGGACCGCGCCTGTTAATGAGGCAAAATGGCACTGACCGGTGCTCCCCTCACCCCCGGGCGCACAGATCTGTGGCGATCGATCGCAGTTTCATAAATCATTGCCTATTGTATACAATTATTAGTATTTACATAATAATTATCTAAGTTAAAAGACTACAACACGGGCATATCGTGATATCCGTGTGGTAAAATATCGCGTTGGACAAATATAAAATGGCATCGACTCGATAGAAGAATGTTCCTAACCGTAATCAAGTCACCTCGTGTGGTATTTGTATAAGGGCTACTTCCGGTTCGAGGCGGCCGCTCGGATAACCTTTGTTCCCCATCTGTCTATACAGGGTCCTTCTTAATATGCTGACACTTTTTTAAGGGGATGATCAGACCATCAAACTGAACAACTTTTTCTATGAGACCTACATCGAAATCGCGAAAACAAAATCTGCTGTCCCATACATTTGGCTCAAGTAGGTTTGCAGTTTTGTATAGAACTACTGTTTTTTTTTCGCGATTTCGTTGTTGGTGCCTAAGAGACAGTTGTTCAGTTTGACGGTCTGATCATCCCCTTAAAAAAGTGTCAGCATATTAAGTTGGACCCTGTATAGGGTGACAATGTTTTTGGTTGGTTTTATGAACTTCTGGCTACACATCATCGATTATAAAATTATTAGACGCACAGTCTCATGTAAAATCTTGCACCGAATCGTAATGTCTACCGTCAGCGATATAGCGCGATACCAAGACCAACGTGGTCTCACATATTCATTTGAGTGTTCTTTTGAACCAGCAGTTTTGGAGCGTCGAAGCAATTATGCATAGATAGCAAAGGAAATATTTCCGTAATAGTTTGACTTCTTAATTTTTTTATAACGTCAATGACAGCTCAAACTAGCTAGTTCGATTTAGATAAACCTTTGCGCGACTAAAAATATACATGACTAGGACTACCTGGATGAATTCGTAGATAAAAGTTAGTCATATGAATAATTCAAGTTTCTATCTTTAGCGGTTTAGGCTGTGCGTTTTCTGTCAGTCAGTCAGGGAACTGTTTAATAAAACTAAATGTTATCGAAAAGGTTTGGTACTCCGTATCGGATTGGATAGGCTGTTCTGTATCAATCTAGTTGATGTCCCTAGAATACACATGAATGTAGCACGCGGGCGCAACTTGAATGAACATAGTGTCTGTGTCATTTTATTATTACTTCTTTCTCACAGTCCAGATCAACAATAACACAAACACAATACAAAACTTGGTCTTTGCTCTGAACTAAACTGCGTTCGAACTGCCTCCTATGTCACTGTAGTGTAGTGTAGTGTGGGGCAACAATGTGCGCACTAACAGAGAGGTCTACGCTACGTGGCTCCGCGACGCCACGTAGTACGGTGCACTCGGTGCGTACTACGAGCGATAGGGGACGCGTGGTACGGGGCCGCATTGCGCCTCGCATCTCGCGGTAGCGGCCGCGGCCGGGCCTGCATGCGACAGGCACGTGGTTAAAGAGAGGTATTTCCGATTTCGCAAAACAGTCGAGTGCAATAACAAAACATGAATCATCAGTTAGCAGCAGGCGGCGGCGCGGCGGCGCGGCGCTCGCTGGGGACTGGAGGCGACGCGCCGACGAAATGAAAGTATGCAAGTTGTTGTTTATCCTTAAACAGATGAGAGGGTTCGGCGCGACGTTCCGAGAAGCGCAGTGATTCACATGTGACGTCACCACCGAAATATACTTGACAATAACAGACACTGTTCTGTTGTGTTGGGGAAACTATCTAGGTACTTCTGTCGAGTCGATGTGATGGTATAATCATTCTATGCAGGGTCCTTCTTAACAGGCTGACACTTTTTTAAGGGGACGATCAGACCGTCAAACTGAACAACTTTCTCTATAGCACCAACATCGAAATCGCGAAAAAAAAACATATCTTCCATACAAAACTGCAAACCTACTTGAGCCAAATGTATGGGACAGCAGATTTTGGTCCCATTGAGAAAGTTGTTCAGTTTGACGGTCTGATCATCCCCTTAAAATTGTGTCAGTATATTAAGTTGGACCCTGTATAGAGTGTAAACTTAAACACAGTCGAACTTAACCACTTTCACTATGAAGCCAATATCGAAATAGTGGAAATAAATGTGTTTTATAGAAAACATAATACTCGACCCAAATGTACAGCTGATTATTTTTCCGTGATTAAAATGTAGGTCGTAGTGATTGTTGTTCAGTTTGATGGTCTGAACCACACCCATAAATATGCAATGCTTATAAGTTTACATCCTGTATCCTATCTACTGATCTCGCCGAAAAACAATCCAAAGTGTTCCAAAAATAAAAATAAAAATTTAAGGGGTTGGTTTAGACCATCAATCTGAACAACTTTTACTATGCGACCAATATCGAAATCGCTAAAAAATATCTGATGTTCCATACTAAACTACAAATCTACTCAAGCTACATGTATGCTGTTTTTATTTTCGTGATTTCCATGTTGGTCCCATAATGAAAGTTATACAGTTTGATGGTCTAAGCAACTCCCTGAAAAGTATTAAATGTTTATTATTACTTTTGTAACACCTTGTATAATAATATAGTCGCGACGCAACGACCAGCCACATGTATAACTATTAGAGTAACAAGTAAACACGATCATTAGATTCAATTAAACATTAATTATATATGTATGGAGCCAGCATTAGGTCGTATATGATATGTATATAAAGACGGCTCATGCAGAGATCAAACACTCACTGAGTTGTGGTGGTCATGGTCAAAAGGTCATTATTATTGCACACGGACAGACACGACGCGACGACCGGCAGCTTGTAAACAAGCATGTTTACTACGTCTCACTAATAGTTTCATTATTATCATTATGTTAAATAGATGATTGTATTATAAATAGATACACGACCACGTCTACACACATCTTACGAGCAGACTAATATAGTTTCTTTTGTTGAATGAACTTGTCAATATATGGTCCTGCTTCACTTTTGGCTTATCGGGGCTTTAATATGGAATAACATGAATGACATAATTTCAATTTATTAAAAGAAGAAGCACAATACAGGGTCCTTCTTAATATGCTGACACTTTTTAAGGGGATGATCAGACCATCAAACTGAACAACTTTCTCTATGGGACCAACATAGAAATCGCGAAAAAATCATCTGCTGTCCCATACATTTGGCTCAAGTAGGTTTGCAGTTTTGTATGGAACATCCATTTTTTTTCGCGATTTCGATGTTGGTCCCATAGAGAAAGTTGTTCAGTTTGATGGTCTGATCATCTCCATAAAAAAGTGTCAGCATATTAAGAAGGACCCTGTATTGTGCTTATTCTTTTAATAAATTGGAATTATCACATTCATGTTATTCCATATTAAAGCCCCGATAAGCCAAAAGTGAAGCAGGTTACAATATTTAATAAGTCACCTTTACAGGGTGTAACAAAACATCCTAGTAATACTTAATGGGGTTCTTCAGACCATCAAACTGAAAAACGTTTACTATGGAGCTAAAATCGAAAAAAAAGCCCTGTCCCATACAAAACTGCAGTACCGAGTCGACTAATGGATGGGACAGCAGATTTTTAATTTTTTTTCTCAATGTTGACTCCACAGTAAAAGTTGTTCAGTTTGATGGTCTAAAGTCTAAACTAACCCCTTAAGTATCACTAGGGTATTTTGTTACACCCTGTATAGAGTTGTGCATTCTAAGTACATATAGGTAGGTATTACCTAACCTAAAGTACAGTGTTGTAGGTCCACAACGTATATCAATTATAATAAAGGATGTGGAAGCCACGAGGACAAAGTTATACTGGTCAGAGTTAGCCTGCACAAACAACATAATTATATTATGCAGACGTGTAATAACAAGAAACAATCATGCTTTTATTTATATCAGCCTGCAATCGGAGACAGATCATCAGGGGAACTGGACTTGAGTCCATATTAATAAACGAAACTCAACTCCGATTTGGCCTTAAGTAACGTCAAACGCATACTAAAACGTCATCTTAAGGATTGGGGTTGACCCACATCTGACAGCACGGAATCGCGTTTATCCTCTGCGTGCTGCCGCGTGCTGTCAAATCCGATAGCGATCGCGCTCGATCGGCGCCGAAAGCATACGATAGCATGGTATCGCGAGCGGTAGCACGCGTCAGCACTCTATCGCCTCCCAACTGGTGATCGCATTTTGGCTGTGGTGTCGAGCACATCGCTGATGCTGCCGCATGCGATAGCATTCCCGCTATTTTCCTCTTTCTAGCAAATGACGTTCCTAAACGGCAGAAAAGGATAGAGCGTGAAAAAATTCGATTCCGTACTGCCAGATGAGGTTCAACCCTTAGTTTTGTTTATGAATACGGGCGTTAGTACTAATTGCTATACTAGAGTAGAGTACTCACGATACGTCGGGGGTCCCGGCCGCTGGTGCCGAGCTGCGCGATGTCGTCGAACTCGGAGACGGGCCCCCCCGCGGCGCCGGGGGCTCCGCCCGCCGCGCCGGGGACTACGCCCGGGGGCCCCGCCGCGCTCAGCTGGCTTGACACGAACCTGATGGCCGCCACCCACTCCTCACTAAACACAAACACAACTATTATTACTAAGAGAAGAAGGCTTTACATCTAACATCATTGCAATGGGTTCCATCCCATCTCATACCGGGTTACCTACTGCGAAATAAGAAAACTGATTTACTGTACTGTAGGCTTTCTGCTGAGATATTACCTAAATTTAAGAAAAAATGCTATGAGATGTGGATGGATCGTCTTCATGATCATCATCAGCCTATATACGTCTCACTGCAGGGCACAGGCCTACCCTCAAGGACGGTGTATGGGCGTTAGTCCACCACGACGGAAAGTCCGGTGTGGATGGAATCCTTTAATGAAATATGCAAACATAAAGGAATATGGTACAAGTCTATCGTAGACTTCGTATTTCTTATGAAAAAGGCAGACTCCCCTAATTGTGAGGAGTGTTATGTTATGTAGAAGATGTGTACCGTCTTTTAGTGGAATGTGTCAAGTTCAATCAAGCTCGGGATTCACTGCAGCAGGAACTGAGGTTGAACAAATTAGATATAGGTGCTTTTCACAAAGTTTTAGCTCCCCTTGTTCAGTTCAAAAAAGTTGTTCTCCTTCGTGACCGTGACTTTATCAGTGAATCAATGAAGAGGAAATGAATGGATTATTTTATCATTCATTGATGTATTCAATTTTAGGGTACATCGGACTGATATGTACATGTGTATTAAAAGTCCCTAAACAAAAATAAAATAATATAAAATACAATGCCTAAAAATGGCGCCTTTTTTATATTAGCTTCTTTTTTTAACACAGCATTTTTTATCTTTCTAAGGATCAATTTTCATGTGCAGATCCATCCTGAAACTCTATAACTAAGGGTGAGTCTTGCTACTATGGCATGCTTGAAAATGGTTTATTTTATTTTATTATTCTCAAGAAGATTTACAGCATTGATTACATACCAAACACATCCTTAACTGTAAGCTAATTACAAATCTCAACCAATAAAACGTTGGTCATTGTAGCATGGTTTCCAGTCGAGGGTTCAAAGGGATCTGGACCAGCACTGACATACCTACCTACAGACAAACTACAGCAAGGCACTGCCATCATGCACCCTCAAGTTTCTCAGAATTTATGTAAAAACACTAGGTATTATTAGGAAAACCAAGAAAAACATTTTTAAACTGTTCTATAATAAAATTGATCCACAGCCCTCTATGGCCTGGTCTCATGACTCACATAATTAATTGTTAGCCCTTACAGTTGCGTGTCACAGGCCTCCTCTACGGCTAGTGCATATCGGTGGAGCTACGTAAACAGTCAAAGTGCCTATTTAATAAGCTGACAGTTACTTAACTTTTTAACATACAGAAATCCTCAAAGGCGGCTACAACTTAAAATTTAAGAATATAGTAATGCACACCTGTATATTGGCTAGTTTACTGTATGGCTGTCAAACTTGGGTTTATAACAACAGAGTAAAGCCTGTATTTCTCTAATAAGTGAATATTGTATTCTTTTTTGAGAAATATATTTCTATAAACGAAAAAAGGATTATCATAAATAGAGCTATGGAAAGAAGCATGCTTAATATCATCAGATCAGAAAAATAAAAAGTAAAACTATACGATTTTACAAAAAACAAAACTGAAAGATGCACTAACACACGCCTTAATTTTATTTATTTACTAGAGTTAACCCGCGACTTCGTCCACACAAATAATATACCAGATTTTAAGTCAGATCATAAGCTATCAAACAAAAAAAGTTTCATCAAAATCGGTTCAGTAGTTTTTGCGTGATGCTGTTACAAACATACAAACAAACAGACAGACAAAAATTCTAAATAAGGTTGATTTGGAGTCCAGGATATCTAAAAACCATTTCGTAATCTTTTTCATGTAAGTATCTTCAATGTACAGACACACTTCTGTTACAGTTTTATCATAGTTAAGATTAAAGTACACCAACAGCAACAATACATTATCAAAATTATAATTAGCATGCGGTATTTGATCTAATGTACATGCCTATATAATAGATGTACACAACATTCATGAGTTTAAACTCACGACAATACATCATCTTAACATCAAAATGGCAATGTGACGGACACATGTCATGTTACAGTGACAACGGGTGGACAATCAAACCTATTGGAAGGGTCCAGCCGGTGGGAAAAAGCAATGTTGGTAGACCAAACGTAAAGTAGGGCTGGTGACATTGTACAAATAGCTGGATGACTTTACGAAAGACAGAATGTCATGGAGAAGGCCTTCACTCAAAATGGGGATCACATCTAGAATCCTGAACAAAACTAAACATACTAACTAAACTTCATTCCAAATAAGGACGACGTGATTTACCGATTTCTATTTAGCTTTCTGGCTAATTCTGATGATGTGATTAATTTTATTGGATACATATACTATCCGACATATCTTGGATGCTACTAAAGTTGTTCTAAGAATAAGTGAGAGGAAGTGTTTCAAATCTCTGTTTCTGTAATGCAAAATAGCCTTAAAATTTCATTGCTATTTTGAATGGAGTATAGATAATCTAAGTGAATCTAATAATCAACACTAACAACAATAGAAATGTTAAAAGAGATGTAGAAAAATAAAGCTTTACTCGTATTTATTAATTATTTAGATGCTTAACTTTTTATTTATTTATTTGGCACAGTAACCAAGTACAAACTAATACATTGATCTTAAAAATAATACAAATTAAACTACATCGAATTTGCACCTCAATTATGACTGTTGACCACACAGCGTTCTAATTTATTCTTACGAATTTACTACTAATGTTAAATGAAACTTTTAAACATAAGAGCTAGGTAGGTACCTATATGAATACATGAAAAAAAATTGTTTTTGTTTTTGATAAATGAAAAAAAAAATATTGTTACATAATAAAAATGAAAGCAAAACACTATAATTCTTGGCGCATCAGCAGATTAACAGAGCTTGCGTACTGTCCTGGGCTTTGATGGAATATATCAAGGCTCTTACAATGAACATTATACAAGGTGTTACAAAAATACAAATAAACATTTAAGGGGGTGGTTAAGACCATCAAACTGACAAACTTTCACTATGGGAACAATATCGAAATCGTGAAAAAAAAATCTGATGTTCCATACTAAACTATAAATCGACTCGAGCTAAATGTATTGGGCAGCTGTTTTTTTTCTCGCGATTTCGTTTTTGGTCCCGTAGTGAAGTTTGATGGTCTAAACAACCCCCTTAAAAGATTTTAATATTTATTTTTACTTTTGTAACACCTTGTATAACCGGCACATGCGAATCAAAGGACTATTAAAAGATACATTAATGGTGGTACTATGGATAGAAAACGAATGCCGTCTACGAGTGGATCTAATGTTAGGTTTAAGCAAAACGTAGCGAAGAATATCTGTGTCGAGCTTAGAGTTTATTATTTTGACATATTTTGTTGCAGATTAAGATCACGCTTCAGATCACCAAATTGAAAAACTTTTACTATAGAGCCAAAATCGAAATCTGGTAGTACTGTACACCTAACTCAAAATGTTGAGTCACCCATGTGTGAGACACATTTGTTGTTATTAGTTGTAATAAAATAAAATAAATTAGTTATTTACTTAGTAGGTACCTACTACATTAATAACTTGGCAAAAACAGGACAAAAGCTAATATGAAAAACCTACTTTCACTGCTAAAAACCCCAAGCACCAAATATAGAAATAATGATATTTGTTTTGAGGAAATTAAATAGTTTGTGGTCAATTGAGTCACTGGCTCCTTGAGCCATGTGCTGCCTGCATTACATCACACGGTCGTGCAAACTGTTACACTGGTACCGATGCAATATCGTTGCTACTCATCATCATCAGCGTGCCATCATCCACTGCTGAACACATGCCTCCCAGCAAGGCACATCACTAAACTCTTTCCTCTGCCTTCCTCATCCAGTCGCTCCCACTACCTGTCCCAGGTCACAGGCCCAGTGCCCACACCACGCCTGCCTATTTGTGGTCTCCACCGGTTGCTAGCTACAATTTTATTTTATTTTCTTTGGAAGACAAACAGCTTTTGACGCAATACAAATTTGGATAGCTAACAGAAAGCCAATTATAGGTCTCCGTTGATAGAACTTAAACAGACTGTGCGTGTTTGAGTGTGCTTGTGTGTATGTGTATGTGTGTGTATGTGTGTGTGAGAGTGAGAGGGGAACAGACTGACCGAAGCATTCCATGTTGACGTTGAGAAGATGCGCTTGATGACGGTGGTCCACTGCAGGCTGCGGATGGTGAACATGTAGGTGTAGGTGTGTGTGTGCGTGGGTGGGTGTGCGTGTGTGCGAGACTGAGAGGGGAACAGACTGACCACTCACGCTCGGTGTCAGGAGAAGATGCGCTCGATGACGGTGGTCCACTGCTGGCCGCAGATGGTGAACGTGTAGGTGTGGGTGGGTGTGCGTGTGCGTAGACGGGTGTGCGTGTGTGCGAGAGAGAGAGGGGAACAGACTGACCGCTCGTGCTCCATGTCGACGGAGAAGATGCGCTCGATGACAGTTGTCCACTGCAGGCCGCAGATGGTGAACGTGTAGGTGTTTGTGTGTCTATGGGTGGATGTGGGTGTGTATGTGTGAGAGTGGGAGGGGAACAGACTGACCGCTCGCGCTCCGTGTCGACGGAGAAGATGCGCTCGATGACGGTGGTCCACTGCAGGCCGCGAATGGTGAACGTGTAGGGGCGCGGCTTCTCCACCGCCATGATCTGGCAGTCGCGCACCGTGAACTTATTCAGCGGCTCGCGGTAGTTGTTGCGCTCCGGCTGCGCCTTGAAGCCCACCAGGTCGCCGTTGTCGAACAGGATGAAGTACCGGTTGCGCCAGTTGCGGATGTGCTCGCCGCGCTTCATCAGCCAGCCCTCCTTGACGATGGCGCCCGCCTCCGCCATGCTGCTCCTTGCTTGTGGCCTCTACACTACACTACACTCGACCTCCACGCCTCGAGCCTCGACTCTCGACCCGCGGCCGAGACGGCGACCACGCGCGCGCTTCACCCGCACACGATCCACTTCGATGAATAACGACCGCACTCGATAAACATTCTCTCCTTTTATAACACAATAATCCAAAGACTCACACTTATTTATTTTCCTAAAATGATACGAACGTAAGCGACGTATGTAGCCTCGCGGTGGTAGTATGGCTGGATACGATTGCACTGTCTGGGAAATGACAGTAGCGCTAGTTTACCTAAAAACTTATTAGTTAGAGGGAGAGGTCCGACTAGTTCCACAGTTCGACGGCAACGGTTCGTTTTGGTCGGATTGTAACCTATTTTGACAAATTAGTTCCTCGTGTCTGCCGCTAGTCGAATAAATTTTTTTTTTTTTTTTTAAATAGTTTATCCTTTCGGAAAGGCAATGGGAACTAGCCCTTACAGCCTGGTCTTTAGTGTAATTTTTCTTTGTACTTAATACCTAAATCTTGAAATGGGAGGGTGGTACACACATTCCAATGTTGAGGGGAGTTTTACGCAAGGATCAATCCGAATCAAACGGGAGCGCCTTCTTTATTTCTCACTTTTACTATATTGTTCTCCATTAATGGCACATTATTAAACAAATCCACCACATTAACAAAATAATTGCCACGAAAAACTAATTTAGAAAATTAAGAAACAAAGCCCGTCCTTTTCTTCACGATTCCCGTGCAAAACTCTCCTGATGATGATGGGATGATAGATGAAAGATGACGATGAAATTGTGGTCGATTTTGTAAGCTCGCGCGTTGCCGCCAAGATCACCATGAACGAGTAAACTTGCACCAAAACTTTTGTTCTTTCTTCGTATATATTTGAGATTCCTGTTATGTTGGTCAATTTACGCAACTTTTTGGTTCACAATCCGCACGAAATTATGTCACAAAAATCACTAAAACCAATTTTTCACGAATATCAAATACAACACCGACTGAACAGATTAATGGCGGCAAGCCTCCCCTAGTCGAATAAATGGCGTCGTTGTACTTGTTTTTTTGTTACGTTCCAATTCACAACTTTAATTACGTTCCTTTTTACAAACTTTTAACACGTGCAAGAAAAATCAAGTCTATAGGCATTTTGTAAAAAACCGGCCAAATGCGTGTCGAACTCACACTTGGAGTGTTCCGAAGTGCAATGAATTGAAGGCCCGACCACCAGCAACTATCAATTATAATGATGAGAATGGTATCCTGACGTGGTCTCATTGCGCTCTTACACACGGTGACACATCAAGCTACGCAAAACAAACATAAGCTGGCTGCGCGACGTTACATTGCTCTACCTACGCGCGACTAGCTTATTTTGATTTAGCGTAGCTTGATGTGTCGCCGTGTGTACACATAAGGAGGTTGGAGTAGGTCAAGTGGACACGGCGCCCAGCGTCGCGGACGGTCGGCGATGGAGAGCACTGCGCAGGCCGTTCATTTCCATGCGATCACTGGAAGGCAGTGGTAGTACGGGGCATGATCCCTTGCCGCTGCAGCGTAGAGAATGCTGCGGGTTTATTGGCTCGGTATTAGCTTGGAGAAGTGCGTGGAGGACTGTGAACGCACATCGCATCCCCATGACTTTCGACATGCGCTGAGGAGACCATCGGGGGCGTTTTAGTGGTTCAAAATCCCACATAACCGACTCCCTAAGGAGCTGGGATCTTACGATTCTTTCACATTATGACTCAATGCAGTGGTGGTATGTACACTACATAAAATGAGTAGGTACTGCAAGCTTGCGGGCCGCTTCGGGAAACTACTCCTAAAATAGGATAGGGCCACAAGAAAACTCACTCCGGGCCACATGCGGCCCGTGGGCCGCAAGTTTGACATGCCTGGTGTAGAGAGTGTGATGAGAAACTCTTTATATACCTACCTAACTACTGTTCCGTATTCTGTCATTCAAAGTCGCACATCACGGCGCATACCGAGTATTTTCTAGTCACCTCGATATGGTTTAGCTTCGTCATGTCATTTCGAGCACAGCGCCTTTTGATTCATACTTCGCAAAAGTTAACATATGCCCTATCTATCATGAGTGGAGTATATGAATCGTACCGTGTGGCGAGAAGTAAACTCTGCCTACCTTTATAGGTACTCCCGAAGGATAACGGCGTCAGCATAGTAGGTACCTAATGTATGCTTAGAATGTATTGTAGCCGTATGTTGACTGCGGGAAATAAGGTAAATGGTGCCCTGCACGCCGTGGTGAGTAGCCTGTCTGTGTAAAAAGTGCATGTCTGGCTATTCACAACTGTGTGTGGTGCCTACTCTGATGTATGGGAGTGAATGTTGGGTATGGAATAAAAGGAACGAAAGCAGAGTGAATGCAGTTGAAATGCGCTCCATACGAAGTATGTGTGGTATTACTTTGGTTGATCGAATCAAGAACAGTGTGATAAGGGATCGGTGTAAGTTGAAGGATGATAATTATAGTAACAAGGTTTGAGAGGGGTATGCTTAGATGGTTCGGTCACGTAGAGAGAATGAATGAAAGAAGACTTACGATTGAAATATACCAAGCAAAGGTGAGCGGAAGTGTTGGGAGAGGCCGTCCGAGGAAAACATACCATGAGTAAATCAATGATCTTTTCCGAAAAGGACAAGTGCGTAGCACCCTCAATCGACGGAAGAGCATGAAAAGATGTATGAATGTGAATGAGGCTAAAGAGGTGTGTCAGAGTCGTAGCGTGTGGCGGTCCGTGGTCTCTGCCTACCCCCATGGGACAATGGCGTGAGCTTATGTATGTATGTATGTATGTGATGTGTTCCAGCTGTATCTGAAGTAAGTGTACTTACCATTCAGTAAGTACCTACGGTACCTACCTATAATATGTTTATGTTCATAATTGGCACAGTATACATACTACCAGTACGGAAACAGCCTGTCCCCCACCAATTTTAACCTCACCCCCCGCCCCGTAGAGAGAGAGGCCTCATGCCCTCGTGGCAAACGGGTGGCAGAAAACAGTAGGGAATGGTGTTTTCCTCACTCAGTATCGCACATGCACCCTTATTATCAGTTTATCCCATTTGTATGAAGTGACAGCTAGGTGACCAGTAGGGCTAGTATGCCACACACGACAATAAACGTCGTGCGTACTCGCTTTCGCATACGCAAAGTAACAGAGACAAAGGCACGTCTCTATTTTTGTCGTTTTCTCGGGGGTGGTATGCTAGGCCCTCTGGGTGTTACGTATACAATTATAGTACTTTGTGCGTATACGTATTTAGAATTCGGAGAATAGATGATAAAATGTGACGGTCTCAGGGAAGAGGGGACCTTGTTGTTGATACCTAACTATAGAGTTACTTTATTATGCATCCAAAATCTACATAAATGGGTATGAGTAGGTAAGGTGGTATGGAGAAAAAAATCAAAATTTTGTTTTTGTTTTTTTGCTTTCAAAATACATTAAAAACATCTTATTCATTGCTAGGCTGCATCGGAGCTGTGGTATTAAGATACAAATAACTTCTAAGGTTTTATAAGAGAAATCGCTTTTTAGCGCTAAGACCGCCTTGTTTTGTATCTTCTGTATTTTGCTAAGTAGGTAATATGTTTCGATTGATTGATTGAAAATGAGTTAATTCTTAAAGGTTTTGGTTACTTTTTCATGAACCTTTAGATTCTATCTCAGCTCCGATGCGAGCTACGCCATAAGTGTTTATTTCAATATGTTTTTTTTAAATAATTTAATACAAATATAAGTTTATACACAAATGTGTTATACAAATACTTTGATTGGTGGCCGCGACTGAAAAAAAATTACAATTTCTTACTCATACCCATTTCTCTTAATAAATACGTAACTACTTATAGATATCTTGAAAACTAAACCCGACAGCAAGGTCCCTTTTCCCAGAGAACGTCACAAATTACGGTAGGTCACAAAGAATACTAGTTCTTGTACCTACCATAACCCACAATCTGAAGCAAGTGGCACGGTGTCGAATGCAACGTCACTGGTCGGTTCACGATTACATAAGTGCACCGAGACAAGTGCCAATGAGCATCCACCATCCAGTGAGTGCTTGACATTTAACTTGGTGGCGCGTGGGAGAGAGATGCGCGCGCAGATCGATACACGGGCCGTCGGGAGGGAGGGAGACAGGAGGGCGCAGGCTCGGTCGGTGCGCGCTCAGTGCCCGCGGCGCCGCCCCGAGGCACAGCCCGTGAGCCCGTTAGCCCGACCGAGCGCCCCGAGCCGCGAGAGTGTTGCCATGAAGGTACGGCGCCCCGCCCGTAGTGTCTAGTGTATGGTTAGCCGTAGGTCGCTACCTGGCTGCGGGCCCGGTAGGTGTCGTAGCTAGCCTCCGGAGCCTCGGCCTCGTCACCCGACTCCGCTCGCTCACCATCGCTGTTGCCGTACCCAGTACCCAGTACCCATCGATTGCTCCTCGTCCCCGTGTTACTAATTCGATTCCGCTTCTCTTAGAGCTGAAACTGCAACGATATTGATGTTCTCATTCATTATCATCACATTGCTCATTTCAGTACTTTCACTCGAATGCTCCGACATCTTTGATACTTACATTCCTATAAATATCTAAGTATACTTATAATGTCTATGAATATCTTGTAGTTAAGTATATGTGGCAGCTAGTTCCTAGCTGAAGCTAAATGCATCATCTCGGGGCAACATCCCTATCAGTTATATCACAACATGCACAAATAGTTGGATCAATAGATGTTGCTCTTCTGCCACCATTTGTGTGACGTATTCACCCGCGTCCATGCGCCTTCATTGTGATCATGTTTGTCTTCTTGGCTGTTTGTTGCTAGTTTTTGACTCACTCCTTAATATTTAGGTTAATGTATTTTATCATACATCCGCTGCGCTATTTAGACTAAGAATTGAGATTTAAGACTCTTGCGTATTACGTTACTTGTGACGTTAGAATCCACCGCAGTCACTTGCGTACCTATTTTTTTAAGCTAGGCTAATAAACTTTGGTCGTCTCGAGTAGATAATAAGTAATGCATAACAAGTAATCCTAATCTAATAATGATGATGATGAAACAACAGCTTGCAGTCTATTCACTCTTAGTGAGTCTGATATATGACTTCAAAATATAGTTTCCGGAAAAAGTGTCGCTATTACACAATATCTGGCATCTTTACAATACAAAATGCCTACTCAAGAGAGATCACTGCGAACCAGTAGGTATACGTATCCAAATCAAAGGCTTTTCAATATTTGACTAGATCAAGTAGATACTGATGCGGTTGAAGCGCTAAACGCTGATGAAGAAGAGAAGGAGACATGTACTTAGTATCAATCGTGACAAATTTGTTTTCTTTGTTTCAGCAACGCGAGGAACTATTTATAAACACGTATAATGCTAAAACTACCCAAAGGCCTTAAAAAGAAGAAAAAAGGTAAAAAGTCTAAACGTAAAGGAGAGGACGAGTTATTCACCGAGGCGGAACTAGAGAAGTACAGAAAGGAGCATCAGCAACAACAGCAGCAGGTGGAAGCCGGTGAAGGAACTGCGAAAGAGAACGAAGAATGGTCCAAGTTCAAGGATCTCACCACTGGCATCGACTCTGTGCTTAAGAAGACACAGGGCGATTTAGATCGTATAAAGTCGACTTCGTTCTTCCAGCGGATCCCGGCCGGAGCGAAGGAGCTCCCGCCGGCCCCCAAGCAGGCGCCGACCAGGCCCGTAGTCGAGGTCACCGAGGCTGACTTCCCGCAGCTGGTCGCCGCCGCAGCTGCCGCCGCCGCCGCCGCCGCAGCCGACGCCGAAGAGGACGACCACAGCGAGTACGGCGTCACCGACGACGAGTCGGAGGAGGAGGACCAGGACGACATCTTCGACACCTCGTATGTGGACGCGGTAGAGCGCGGGGAGGTCAAGCTCGCCTACGTGCCAGACTCTCCCGACGACTTGTGCGACGACGACATATTCGACACTTCGCACGTCGACGCTCTCATCAAGGGACAGGACGCTAAGCCTACCAAAGGAAAGAAAGGATTGGACATTGGAGTCGCTGTAGAAGTTCTCACGGGAAGAATAGATAATGTAAGCGTCAGGACAACTAGGCGTAAAAGAGTTATCCCCGGGGATCTTTTATTGGAAAGCACAGACCAGGAGCTTCCGAGCGTAGCAGCGGTGCATGTCAGTGAACCTGTCGAGAAGAGTATATTAGATACAGATTCTGATATTCCTATTACGACACCGATTGACCTCAGCGTTTCGTTGCATACTTCGTTGATACAACAAAACAAGAAGGCGAGTCAAGAGGACTTATCTGCCTTTGGGTATACCGAGGAGCAGCAGAACGGTGAAGACGAATTCGACGAGTTCGCTTTGCTAGCTGCGGAATCTTTAGAAGCGAGTGCGGAAGTTAAAAGAGTAAAAGAAAACGAAATTAAATTAGAACCAGTATTACAAGAGTCGTGGTCAGCATTTGAAGCCGACAAAAACGAATCAGTATTCGCTGATTGCATCGTTGAGGATCAGATCGATGTGTTAGATCCATACCTCGACCAGGACGATCCGTTCGACACTAGTTTCGCAGACGCAGTAGTTCCATCGACACAGCTGCAACAAATTACAAGAGAAGCCGTTATATTAGAAGACGACGACGATTTCGATCCTCGCGCTGAAGAGCTCCAGTTAATATTAAATAACAGACGTAAGTCGTCGGTCCGCATTCATCTGACTGACCCCTCTGGTGTTAGAGAATCTATTACTTCCGACGATATTATCGTCAAAGAAACTTCACATTCTCGTGATTTATTAGGAGGTAGTAGTACTGACTTAACTCAATTAGGTGACTCGCCACTAGATCCGGTCGAAATTAATGAAAGTGAAATAGATCCTTTCGATACTACTATAGTCGATAAGATCGTAGCTCCAGGAAGAGTAGAACTAAAACTTCTCGAACAAGAATTAATCGGTGCGACTCCAGCGCCGATCTACCGAGTACCCAGTGACCCGGACTTCGATCCCAGAGCGGACGAACCGAAACAGGGCCGACGAGCGTCGCGTCCTGAGAATCTTACGGTCAGTAAGAGTGTGCTGTTCGACGTCGACGGTGACGAGACTGTAGATTTAGACGTTAAACCGAAGCCTTGCAAACCGGTGACACCGTACTACACCCGCGAACTGTCCATCACTGAGGACCTCACCGAGGAGGCCGAGGCTGCGGACACCGTCCCCGACACTTTGACTCGGACCCGCTCGGACGAGGACTTGGCACCCAAAGTTAGCTATCAGACGAAGCGCCGGCATTCGGAGTACACGCAGGCGAGCCAGGCCAAGGTGAGGGCGAGCGACCTCCTGCACAGCGGACACACGGACATACACGCGAAGGTGCTCACACCGTCAGGCCCTCCGCCACGCCCCCCTGCGCCCCGCACCGACGTCGACCCCTTCGACACATCATTCGCTACCCACACAGCGCCAAGCAAGACCGAACTAAAGCTTTTAGCCAAGGAATTCTCATGTGAGGAAACGACGAACGAATTCGGACCAGAGGGAAAACCAGATCTGCTGGACCCCTCCGACGACATTTTTCAGGTGAAAGCACTCACCCCCGAACCGTCGGACGCGGCGCGACTTCCTCAACAAGATTTCGATCCGTTCGATACGTCGTTCGCGGGAGACCTTAACCCCGGTCGCACGGAGCTAAAATTATTAGAATCTGAATTTTTAAATTAGTGGAAGCGGACTAGAAGCATAATATCTAAACACGATGGCGTTCAATCCGTTTCTAAGTATAAACGAGCCTGTGGCTCCGGTGACCACCGACGTGCTTAACCCTTTCATGATGTCGGACCCCGAGCCCGATGCGTTCACGGGGGACAATCCCTTCGCAACCAGCAACCCCTTCTCGGACTTCGGGGGAGGGTTCGAGCCGGCCGCCGGCGACACCGTGCCCGTCGACATCTTCGGCGGGCCGGACCCCCCGGGCGGTGGCGCGCGGCACTTCGACGGGTTCGTCGTCGACGCGCCCCCCGTCATCGACATATTCGCGAGCCCGCCGCCCGGGACCGAGCGGCTCGTCAAGCCCACCGAGCTGGAGCTCGTGTCCACGACGGCCGACGTCGTATTCGGGGTCAGTCCCCCGGAGGAGCGGCCCGCGTTGCCGTCGCGCCCTCTGCCGCCGGAGACGCAGAACCTCATCCTCACGGTCACCGGGCAGATGGAGTTCACGAGCTCGGACCTGCTCGACCGCATCCCGCCGACGCGCACGCCGAGCCCCGTGTCGGTGCGCGACATACACTCACCGAGCCCCACGCCCGAGCCGGAGTTCGAGCTCGACCCGGAGCCCGCGTCGGCGCCGGTGCCGGCCCCCGTGCCCGCTCCCACCGACAGCTTCGACATCAACCGCAACAAGCCGGCGCGCCCGCCCCCCGCGCGGCCGCCGGCGCCGCCCCGCCCCGCGCCCCCGCCGCCCCCTCAGCGACCCGCCGCCGCCGCGGTCGACGACATCAACCTATTCGACGCTCCGGCGCCGACGGTGTTCAAGCCCACGAAGGAGGCCATCCTGAGTCTGTACTCGGCGCCGAAAAAGGAGGAGGAGAAGCAGATCGATTTCCTCAGCGATGACATCTCGGAGGACGTGTCGGTCCCCGCGGGCGTCGAGAGGAAGCAGAGTATGGTTCCCGAGGTGACGACGCTCGGGGCTGAGGCGAGCGGTCCGGCGGCAGCAGAGGGGTCGCCGAGCCCGGCGGCGGCACCGGTCGCGCCGGTGTTTGCGGCGAGTCCACCGGCGCCGGTGCCCAGCGAGCCGGCCGCACCGATGGACTGCTCTGAGCCGGCGGCGATCGTCACGGCGCCGCCCGCCGGTAACTCACCGTTCGCGGACGTCGCCGAGGACGACTTCCAGGTCGAGCAGAATCCCTTCGGGAGCGTCGGGGTCACGGACTCCTCGGCGAGCGTCTTCCCTACGACGACGGAGGATGCGTTCATGGCGTCCTACGGCGATACTTTCGGGTCCGGTTCGACCGGTGTGTTCGGCGCGGAGAAAAAGTCGTCGGACGTGTTCGGCGCCCCGGCGCCGCCCCCGCGCGGCGAGCCTGCGACGGACATTTTCGGTGGTCCGGCGGACGCGTTCGGCGGTCAAGAGGACGCGTTCGGTGGTCAGCAAGACGCGTTTGGTGGTCAGCCGGACGCGTTCGGTGGTCCGGTGGACGTGTTCCCCGACGCGGCGCAGGAGGCGGCGGCCGCGTGGGGCGCCGGGGAGGCCATGGTGCAGGACAGCGCCGCCTTCCCCGAGTCGCAAGACGCGTTCGACGCGTTCTCCGCCAAATTCGACTCCACCGCCGCTCAACACATGAATACCGGTGAGTGCCCGTTTCGATTCCATCCTAAAGCATGTTATCTCGTACCGGTGCACGCTAATCACCTACGTGTCGTCGTGCAGCCGCATGGGGCGACGACGGCGCCGCGGATGGCGGCGCGGGCTTCGAGTCCGAGGCGTTCGACCCGTTCCTCAGCATGGGCGCCCCGCCCCCGCCCGCCGCCACGCCGCGCCTCGAACACCAGGGCTCCAGGGAGTCCATCGACGACACGTTCTGCGTGTTCATCAGGTCGGTTCACGATATCTATCTAAATACTTAGTGAGTACTGTAACCGAGTTGAGAACTTTGAAATAGAACGTATGGTATGTTGTCAGGCCGAAGGAGAGCGAGACGAGCGGGTCGGAGGCTAGCGTGCCGGTGCTGGCGCCGCCGCCGCGGCCACACGCGCCCGACGCGGCCGTCACGCCCGACGCGCGCCCCAACCCCTTCGACACGCCCGCGCCCGCCGCGCCGCCCCGCCACGACGCGCAGCTGCGTGAGTATATAGCCGCTCGGCGGCGGCGCTCAGCACGAGACGACTTTTCTAACTGATATCGGGACGTATGCTGATCGTTGTGTGTGTGTGTGTGTGTGTGTGTGGCAGCGGAGAGCCGGCGCGACTCGGGCGGGGAGACGCCGCCGACGCCGCTGTTCGACGACGACGTGTCGGTGCCGCTGGAGGACTTCCCACGCGTCACCTACACCGGCCCCGGCTGGGAGATGCACCTGCGCCAACCTAACAAGAAGAAGATCACTGGACAGAGGTACGTCTAATTATCTGATTGATATCACGTAGGTTGATACAAATCCATACAGCCTTCCATTTTATTCATCTTTCTCGTTTCCTCGTTGTTAAGACCACATGCTATACGCCTCCGTGCAGCTATGAAGAGCGTGCGATCATTATTTATCACGATCCAATCCAAGATCCAAACAACATCAATACCCAGAAAACACTTCTTAAGTTAAGAAAGGTGGACATATCGTCATAGGCAATATAGCGGTAACTCTGTGTCGTTACAGATTCTGGAAGAAGGTGTTCGTGCGGCTGGCGTACCAGGGCGACAACCCCGTGGTGCAGCTGTCCAACGCGGCGACGGACAAGGAGCCGTTCCAGGAGCTGCCGCTGCAGGCCTGCTACTCGGTCTCCGAGGTCGGCGCGCAGCAGTTCGACCAGTTCGGCAAGATCTTCACCGTCAAGCTGCAGTATGTCTTCTATAAAGAACGCCCGGGGGTCAGGTTAGTCTAGCACATCATTCTAGCGTTTATTGCTGCTGCTCTGATTTGTAGATACCTACTCAAGTTGTACTTTAGTCGACGGGTGTAGTAGTAGTACCTACCTAAGTAAATAAAATAGAGTCTGTGGTTATGGTGCAGTAGAGTTTTATAAAACAGAACTATTGTTCTTGAAGATTATCTGAAGAAAAGACATCCTAATGGACTTATTGCAATTGAATTTCCGAGTTAAGTTTATCCTCGATTGGATCATGTAACTATTTGTGCAAAAATTTCTTGCAAAGTTCGATACCTAGCTTAATGTAGGCTTCGTCATCTGATTGGTTGAATCTCGAGACGTCCATTGTCGAAGGTTTTCGCTGACATTAATGACAAGGTATGTGGTTCAAATCGCCCCTCGCGTCAGCTTTCGTAACTTCACTACAGAAAGTAGCTGCTTCGATGTTGATCTAAAGTACCTTACCTACCCCTTCCAATGTCCACAGGCCGGGCCAGGTGACGAAAGCGGAGCGCATAACGAACAAGTTGTCTCAGTTCGCGGCGTACGCGATCCAGGGCGACTACCAGGGCGTCAAGGAGTTCGGCAGCGACCTGCGCAAGCTCGGCCTGCCTGTTGAACACGCGCCCCAAGTATTAAAACCTAAACACATAGCTACCTACACTGTATATTTATCACAAGTTACATAGCTACCTCGTACTCCCCAAATTGCTTTGAATTGGGGAATTGTTAGCAGCAGATACCGCTTATGTATTTATGTCTACCCATCAAACTGAACAACTTGTACCATGGGAGCAAACCGATCGTAGCTAAACAAAAATCTGCTGTTCCATAACTAAACTGCAATGTCTACTCTTTGACTACTTATATGTGGACTGGTTACGCGTGTAGTTCTACTAACAAACATTTCTGCCACTTTTTGCGGGGGGCGAGGTAACATGAAATCCGCAACTTTGGATTTTATTCCCCATAACTTTAGATTCTAATTTTGAATGTTAAAAATCATGAAAAGTATTCTCGTGTGAACCCCAAACGTTCTAAGTTCGAAGTTATTATTTCGCAATTATAGGCTGTCTCGTTTAGTGATAAGGTGTAAAATTGAATGTAAATGCACAAGATCAGTTGTGCTTATACCGTGGCAGAGGGGAAATGCTACCGCAAGGCCAGTCCTTATAATAATTAGTCAAAGTGTCTACTCGACTCAACTGTATAAAACCGCAGATTTCTTTCCGCTACGATCGATTTGCTCCCATAGTAAAAGCTGTTCAGTTTCATGGGTAGACTCTTAGTTTAAAAGGATGCCAATGATTTCGATTTCACCTGTTCATGAAATAGATAGTAAAGTATGTTGTCGCTGCCAGGTGTCGCAGTTGTTCAAGCTGGGCTCGCTGGTGTACGAGGACGTGAAGCAGTTCTCGTGCTGCATCGAGGAGGCGCTGTTCCGCATCCCCGCCCACAGGGACCGCGCGCTCACTTACAAGATGGAAGAGGTAATCCTGTCCTCTGTGTATAATACATTCCAGCTCCCACGAAACATAAGAAATATGATGTGATGGAGTTTCTGCGAATTCGTTTATCGTAATTATAGTGTCATATCTCTCATGTACAGTAGGTACAATTTTATTGAATGAGGTTTATAATAAGTATAATGAACAATTGTTTGGCGCCCGCTGTGGCGCACACAGGCAGGCAAACATAACTGTGAGGTAGTAATAGGCTGCAGATTGAGGTGACTTGCTGTACGCCGCCCCAATGATACAGTAATAAGTACATTACTCATAATTAAATTAATGAGAACCTTTTGGAAGTTGACGCCCACCGACCGTAGGGTGCACAAAACTAACGTTAAATATCGGTGGATACAGTGCAGATCCCCATGGTGGATTAGTCGAAGGTACACTAAAAAGATTTCATCTAACCAGTTCTATTGACGATACATTCGAGCATATCATTGGCGCCCATCGTGGGGCAACACTAACTATAGAATGTGAGGTTTCAATAACATTGCTTCATTGTTAACAATATTGCGTTACGATAATTTAACAATAGAGACCATAGTGCGTAGGAACATACATAAACATGTACTGGCGCCCACCGTACTTCAGCTACACTGATCTAACGTTATATCGATGACTGCAGGTGCAGATCACGGCGGTCGACGAGCTTTACGTGGAGCAGGACGCGGAGGGCTCTGTGATGAAGCAGATCGCACGCGTCAGGCTCTTCTTCCTCGGCTTCCTCAGCGGTGAGTACCTGCCCCCTGGTTATAGTAGGTAACTGCAAAAGTAGCCTTATCCGTGATAATAATAAATGCTAATACACCAGGAATGCCGGACGTGGAGCTGGGGGTGAACGACCTTCGGCGGCAGGGCAAGGAGGTGGTGGGCCGGCACGACATCATCCCCGTCGTCACCGAGGAGTGGATCCGCGTCGAGGACACAGAGTTCCACGCCTGCGTCCAGCCCGACGAGTTCACCGCCACGCAGATCATCAAGTACTATACTAGCCTATCTATACCTATTACCTACTTAGGTACCTACCTGAACGAGACATGGCAAGGAGATGGTCACGATATCTTCCACATTGTCACCACTCTTGGTTTCGAGTGCTGATTGTTGAGAAACTATAGTCATTTGCGGCGTTCTGCAAATAGACTATTCCTGTATTATACACTCGTATGTTAGCAGCGCCGCACCTACTGGAACCCGCTAACCCACCGTGGGGAGGAATGAAAGACATAAGACGCCGGATCGAGCGTCACAAGATAACGTAATGTCAAAAACATAGTTGCGGTACCGCCACCGAATAGATCTCCAACCGTGAGATTGTAGGAAGCTGTTTTTCTGGTAGCAGGGATATCTATTCTGTGAGACTGCACTGCGCCGCGGCGTGTCATCCTCTGTGGTGAAATCATTGCAGTGCGGAGCCGCAACGCACCGTGTGGCTTGAGACTGTTCTTCTCTTCGTCCCCAAAATATCATTCAAGCAAGTTTGGGTGATCTACACAAGTCCGTTATTAATTTAAGTCGATACAATAACACTGTATACATTAATATTGACCGTGCCCATAGGTTTAAACCACCGGATGCATGCTACATCGAGCTGATGAGGTTCAGGGTGCGGCCCCCCAAGAACAGGGAGCTGCCGCTACAACTGAAAGCTGTCTGGTGCGTCACCGGCAATAAGGTATTAACATCTATTACTGACGTACGCCTCATTGTACGCCACGGCACGGTTGAAGAAAGAGTATCTAGTACTTGTTGAGAGTAGGCCTCCGTCGATGAATATCATATTTGCAAGGAGTGTGCTTATAAACTCAGCACTCGCGTCCTACCCAGTGAGTATAACTGAAGGAATAAGGGAGATCTTAGTTTTCCACCTAAGATTCACGGAATAACCTTCCGTGGGAACCCACACTGGTGACCATTCGGGACAAAGAACTGCTGATAGGACCATACGATAATAAGTGGATAATTTGTGCTATGCGGTTCAACATAGGTAGATACGTCGTAAATTGAGATAGAGCCAAAGGTAACTATAAAGTTCTATCTGGTGGACAAACGGAAAAACTGAAAACGTTCAAAGGTGAATAATTTAACATCTTCTCAAGCAAGCTAACAGGTTTGAACATATTATACATGTTGGAACAAAAACCCCACTTTCACCCCTTTGAATTTTCAGGAGCGTTTGCTTTCGTCCGCACAAATTATATACCAGATTTTAAGTCAGATTATAAGCTATCAAACAAAAAAGTTTCATCAAAATCGGTTCAGCAGTTTTTGCGTGATGCTGTTACAAACATACAAACAAACAAACAGACAAACATTCTAAAAAAGATTGATTTGGAGTCCGGGATACCTAAAAACCATATCGTAATCTTTTTCATGTAAATATATTCAATGTACAGACACACTTCTGTTACAGTTTTATAATAATTAAGATATGTATGTGTGACGTAACTGTATCTGCAGGTGGAGCTGCGCGCGGACGTGCTGGTGCCGGGGTTCGCGTCGCGCAAGCTGGGCCAGGTGCCCTGCGAGGACGTCGCCATCCGCTTCCCCATCCCCGAGTGCTGGATCTACCTGTTCCGCGTAGAGAAACACTTCCGATACGGATCCGTCAAGTCCGCACACAGGTATGCCCGCTCTACGTCCGGCGACCGGCATGGGCGCACTAGATATTCCGACTGTAACTCGTGTAAACCTGCATCAACAGAGGTGATCACGCAAAACTAACTAGACAATCAAGGTCCAGCGAGTGAACGGGGGATAAATCTAATCTGTAGCGGAACTCGTAATGAAATCCCGACTCTCTTCCGGTTCGTACGGTCAGCATCAGATAAATCTAACCCCCTTGCGCTTATAAATGATTGTAATAGAGGAATCACGTTTCTCTACTGTACCTACCTATGTGATCCAAAATAGAGGAGGTGATATCCTCCGGCTCTTCAGGCACGGATCAAACTACTGCTCTCATAAAACCAGCCAAGTTTGTGTCGGACCACGTATATTGTAGGGTTGCGTTGTCCTCATTTATTTTAATGCCGCATAGTTTTCAGTCTCTAGTCTTTGCGACAAATATGATCAACTTTTTAATCCTGTAATCATAATTCTGCATCATGCATTCATTAATTTTTCTACTGCAATTTGTCTGAATGAATTGATCGTGTCGTATGGATGGGTACACAATTAGCACACGGGTACACGTTGCAGACGCACGGGCAAGATAAAGGGTATAGAGCGGTTCCTGGGCGCGGTGGACACGCCGCAGGAGTCCCTGATCGAGGTCACCTCCGGCCAGGCCAAGTACGAGCACCAGCACCGCGCCATCGTCTGGCGCATGCCGCGGCTGCCCAAGGAGGGACAAGGTACAGCCTTTTTTCAAACAACTCGGTATCTTAACGTTGCCTTGTATTTATATTTTTGAAATCTGTAAATTTGTTAAGCAACACTCACATCTTTTTAAAACTGTATCTGATGTCTGCCCTAAGCGCACTCGGTATCCCAATAGACTTGCTATAGATTATTATCCCAGACTAACTTTAAACCAGAAGAATTGTTACTATATGAGTATCAAAATATATAATAAAATTCCCGAAAGCTTTAAACAACAAAACACTAAATTAATGTTAAATAATTTATACAGATGGCTAGTGCAACATAGTTTTTATAGCGTTGAAGAGTTTTTAAATTTTAAATAGTAGATGTTAAATAATTACAGAATGTTAGTATTATAGGTTTTAGTTTTTTTTTTTTTAAGTTGTTACACATTTGCATGCTGTTGTTACAGCTGAACAGAAGAAGCTTATTTTATTATATTTTACCATCTTTTGTATACCTGTTTCAAGGCAAATAAATGATATTTCTATTTCTATTTCTATTTCTATTTCAGCCCTCCTTCAGCATTAAGGAGGCCCCTTTTGTATGGAAAGTTGTTTAGTCTGAAGGTCTGATCATTCTCTTAAAAAACCGTGGAGACTGGCCATGTCCATTCTGGGCTTTCTCTTGCAAATCTGTTATGTTGCTGCCTATTTCTAAGCGAACACAGGTGTGGTTCCACAATTAAAGAGAATGTAAAAAATTCATACATTTATAATTAACGAATGATAAATGTCCTTACAATACCGTTCTGCATACTTTGCGAGTTTCTGCAATAAAATTTGAAAACAAATTATGAGAAATACATAGGCGATCCTTTTCGTAGACCATTCGTAGCCGTAGCCTGCTCGTAGCATTTCGTAATGCTACGGAAGACATCAACGAGTCTATTTAATCTCGCTGATGAACTTTCAGCTTTTAATCAACTATTAAAATTATAATACAATATTATATCAACTGTTACGAAATAAAATCTTGGTTATTAAATTAGAAACAGTTGAAAAGAATTAATTTGCTACACCAAATTATTACCAACAATTTCATATTGTGTTCAAGTCTCGGAAGGCACGGTATTATACTATTCCCTATTCGGAATATTCACATTTAAACTAGCCTTTATAAACACTTCATTACTTATTTGAAATCACAAAAAGCACTATAAAAGTTCAACAACGAAAAAGCAAAATTAGAAAAAAACTCATTTATTTTCAAAACGTTATTTTTAATTTGAAGTATAACTTCAATCAACGTACCTTCCTATTTATGTTTGGAATAAAATCGTACATAGGTTTAATTTACATCCGCACAAATAATTTAGGTAGTCATTGCTCGGTTCAACTAATCTCGTAGCATTTCGTAGCACTTTGTAGCGCTACAAAAGACATCAACGGGACAATTTTAAACGACGACGTCGAGTTCCGGGTGTTTGACTTTCTTCTAGAATCTAGCCTATTATAAATATGTAATTATTATTCTTTGAGTGTAATACTTTAGCGCGGTTATAGTGCCGAGCGAGAGGCTCACTCGCGGCACAGTTCCATAAAGATAGAGTACCAAATTTTTTTGTGATATAGGATAATAACATGTAAGGTACATGTGTGCAGGCGCGTACACGACGCACAACCTGGTGTCGCGCATGGCGCTGACGTCATACGACCAGGTGCCGGCGGAGCTGGCGCGGTGGGCTCACGTCGAGTTCACCATGCCCGCCACGCAGGTCAGCCACATGACCGTGCGCTCCGTCTCGCTGCAGAACCACGACAACGACCCGCCCGAGAAGTACGTGCGCTACCTCGCCCGCCACGAGTACATGTCAGTATACATATACATACTCATTTACTATTACTATTACCTTTTTATTATATTAGCCGTCTGGTTCCGGCTTCAAATGGACCATCTGAATTATTCTTATGGGTCTCGTACGAGGCGACTAAACACTGTGTATGTTGGCGAAACGCAGTCACCTCTCACCACTAGACACGACATTCTACCCCTGAAACTAAAATTGCTAAATGTGAGCATTGTTACAGTCTGTTCATTCTACAACTATATTCTTAAACAGAAAGTTGGTAGTTGCAGCAATGTTTCTAACTACCCCGAGGGGGATTACGGTCGTGAGTTTATGCGTGTACCTATCTGTATTATTACCTAGCGTGTGGTGTTGGCCGGCCTCGAATATCACTGTCTCAGACCGCTGTCGTGAGGGACGACTCATCTATATATTTGATGAGATTAGCTTCTTCTCTCATCGTCAACATCTCTGATGCCCACACTATGTTGGCTACCGGTTAAGAGTCATTTCATTCTAACCCTGATCGTATCGGTTTCCCAATCTAATAGATGCAGGAGAGTAAAGACGAGATCTAGTCATCGTGAAGCGTACACAATCGTGCATTTTAAAATATCCTGCATTTCTATATCCTATATCCGAAATCGGCTTGAGCATTCAAAAATATTTTGGCTCATCCGAGCGTATTTAGCTTGAGCACATTGGTGCCAAGTAAATCCGGCATCACCTACTAGACTAGATGACTAGTATCTATCTATACTATTATAAATCTGTAAATGTTTGTTCGTTCGCACATGATGCGAAAGCTACTGGACCGATTGATAAAACGTTTTTGTCTGAAAGCCTTAAAATCTGGAGTATAAAAATGTATCTCGCTACGATGATGGGAACCCGCCGTGCGGACAAAGTTGTAGGAAAACTGTAATATAATAAATAATGATTGTAATGTTTACACAAACACCGTGCAGCGTGGGCATAGAGCGGACGTCAGGGCAGGCGGCGCCGGCGTACGCGGTCGCCACGGAGCGGCCCTGCGCCCCCGCCGCCCCCCCGCCCGCGCCCCTCCTCACCACCCCGCAGCCGCCCTCCTCCGACTCGGACTCCGACTAGACGCTGACGAGCGACGCCTCCAGCGGCGTCTGAACATAATGACACGGAGAGCAACTAATGTACCACGACCTTTGATTCCATTTAAAAAGCGGAAGATATGTGACTGGCCTATAGCGCATGGACCGCATAAATTTAGCTCCAGTCGCCTAATTTACTTAGTCGCACTACGAGCGGCATTGCGTGATTGAGATACTTTTTTGATTACAGGCGGAATACAGGCACCACAATGCCTTCGTGTGCGTTTACTCGTTGCATAAATTATTCAAATGAAAAAAAAAACGTACTATTCACTCGTAAGCACATGAAAAGCCGATCCATTGTTCGAGCACGAATTGCAAGAACGTCACCTATCTTCCGCTATTTTAATTTGATCAAAGACCACGACTAATGACTGGACCACTACATACGACTGCGTATATCTAATCTAGATAGGCTAGTTGCTTCGAAGAAATTATAGTAGTTGATTATCGTACACCGATCGCCTCGAGTCTGTGAGTATTCGAATGTGGGCTTTAAATCGTATTCAATACATTACGTCGACGAGATGTTGACTAGGTCAACAATGTCGTGGCATACCGTCAACAATGTCGTGGCAAACCGTCCACAATGTCGTGGCACACCGTCAACAATGTCGTGGCAAACCGTCCACAATGTCATGGCACACCGTCAACGAGTCGGTGGCACATCGGCGGCGTCGACATGTTATTGGCACACCGTCAAAAACTTGATGGCGAACCGCCAACGAGTTGACGCTAGGCTTGATAGCACTGACAGCTTTACCACCAGGTGCTGAGGCGATTAATGTACGATAACCTTTATTTTTCAAAAGCTTTTCGACAGAACAAAACAATATAACAAGTAGTTAACTCAATGCATTACATAAAACATATCTATTAGTTGCTATTATGTTGTGGGATGGTTTCGAGATACGTTACGAGTGACAGCAACGGATCGTGATCGTCCACACTTTGACAAATTGTTGCGGTGTTCCAACAGATGTGTGGATGTATATTGTATATAAATAATATTGATATTAATATACTAAAGTAAGTGTCATTTATGGTAACAGATAAAGGACATCCCCACCGATCTAAGTAGTCTTTATAATAATATCTAATGTAAAACGATTGATTTGTATTCAAGGTAAAGGAAACTATCAAGAGCGAATACTCAATATTTGTGAAGTATTATAAAACAAAAAATGTGATTATCCGTCGATGTGTTAATGTATTCAAATAATATTTAGCTAGAGATAGCGAGGCGGGATCTGTGAATGGTTTGCACTCTGCATTCAATATCATGAAGTTAATATTCTATCATCGAATGAGACTGTAACGAAGTGAGCTAGAGATTGATTTATATAAATACTAAAATAACAGCTTATTAACTATCATAGTGGACGTGTTTCGCTTCTCATAGAGTTTTAAATAGTTGGATCGGCTTATAAATTATATTATTAGTTGATAATTTGGGTGACAATAGAGCTGTTTAAATCTATAATATCGTACGTAGGTTGTGTATAACGCGTTATTAGGTGCCCTATGTTGTAAACAATTCGCTAACACAATAATGTAGGTGTTCAGATCATATTTGCCTGGTATACTGTATTGTTCTAACGATAATTTTAATGAGTTACGTTTGTTGAAGTTATCAGTGGCCACCTTGCGCCTACGATTGTGATATAGGGCGGAGACATGCATTTAGGTTCGATGCTGCTTGTTTGATTCAATTCAATCAGTCATCTCAGATCTGCATGCTTGCATCAAGACACGCCAAAGTGATGGAATATCCAAAATGGTCCTCCGCTGTTTGTTCTTGCGGTAATCAAGCCTTACCCAGATTGGATAGGATAGAATATCATTTATTTTTGCGATTATTGGTAGACGGACAAAAAGAGATGAACCGATATGTGTTGTGTGAGTGTGTGTGATGGGATTAAACCTAAATGAATGTTTCTGCCCATAATTTGTGTCAGGAGAACGCTCATCAACATTAGAACTGCACTCCTATCTTTTCTGTTGGAATTATAAGAGAAAAAAAAGATTGCGGTTCTAATATTCAGATGCGATTTCCTCGCACATTATATTCTTAGTTTCAATGTAGTTGTTGACTTGTAATATATTAGGGGTTTAAAGCAATAACTCATCCGTTATAATATAGTAGGTGCTTTAGGTACCCACTCACAGTGATACTATAGTGCATGTGTGTGTGTGAACAGACTTCAATCACATACACGCATACATGTAGGATGCAGCTAAAGCACACATGTTACGTTATATTAAATTGATATGATAGAGCACAAACTTGTTGATTGGACCACCGCGCGGCCGCGCTCGATTAAATTTATTTGTACATAAGTTCGACGCACCTTACAAAAGCTATCTATTCTATATATTATCTGTAGAATCGTTGAGTTCGGGCACTTTGCCTGTATTTATTATATAATGGACTATTCAATATAGTATTTTGCAGAAGGAGCGTCACTCGCTCCATAGTCACTTCGTAAGCAACTTTAACGACTTTGAATGTAACTTAATCAAAATTAGCGTCTACGAGAGAAACCTATTCCTTGTGTAAAAAGCTAAATAAAACTAAGTAATCTATTGTATAATGTAAAAACATACTATACTCATAGCTACCTGTAGCGTGGAGGGCCTCGAGCTGCATATTTATAGATATATACCTAATCTACACGACATAATATATAAGTATATGTTTGTATAAGTAATTCTAGGCTCTCTGTTTGAGATGTGTTGCATGTACGTACCTACCTACTATACCTATAAAGATGGACCCTATGTTTTGTTGTCAATAAAATATTATAATCGTCAACTGGAGCTTGTTTTAATGATACGAGTACAAAGATTATATTATTTATTTATAACCTTTGTGTATTTATCCCTAATACAAAAATGTTTAACGTTGAGGAAAAAGCCGCCAGCTTACATTATAAATGCGAATGGGAAAGTCTTGTAAGACGAATATCAACACCAGAAAATTGTCACGTTCTGAATCCCGGAAGCCGGTCATTGGCGTAAACATTTAGTTCATGGTTTCTGGTTTTAAATTCTCTTAATCGTACTTTCAGTTAAAAAAATATATTTTTAACTGCCACTATTGTAGTACCTAACATACAACTTTAATACGCTGATTTAGGGATTTAGTTACCTAAGTTAACTTAATTTCAGTGTCAAGATCCTTGTTGTTAGTGTTAGCGTCCCGTCGACAGAATGACGGTGTTGACAAGTCTTTAGTGAAAAGAAACTTGGATAGTTATGAGGCTCGTATTCAAGTAGTACCCAAGTATCTAATAAACTACAGAATTATAATGCAGTTATGTATGTGATCCGTTTTCGGCACAGTTCCAATTAATAACCTGTTACGGCTGACACGGTGACCTAACGTCGACAAAACGATTTAAGTAGGTAGGTACATAAATAGCCCATCGATCTAACTGATCGGAAGCTATGGAAGCGAGTGACGTTACACCGAAGTGAAACGATCTCGAAGAACGCGACGTGGGAGCACCGGCACAACCTGCGTGCACACCACGGAGAGCCTTCGATGAGCGGTCGTGCTGTCTACGCGGCGCCCTAATACTTCAGCCTGCATTATACTGTAAGTGACCGTAGAATCAATAATCAAACTCAACCGAAACCGATAGCTTCTCGCCATACAAGGGGAAAGATAATCCGATAAGTCGTAGAGCACGTAGGGGCCGAAGCGCCGAGAGCGACGAGCCTCGTGATCGAGCGACGTCGACGGAAGTGATAAAATAGGACGTGCAACGAACGGCGCGGCGCTCCATACGTGCGCCCACGGGCGGGGCGCATGCGTGCCGCGCCTGCGCGCCGGCGCGCGTCGATGCGCCGCGGTGACGTCTCGGCGCGACGAGCCCTCGGCATCGGCACCAGCAGCGAGGCGAGGGGGTGTGCAGTGTGCAGTGTGCAGTGTGTCCGCGCCTCCGCCGCGATGTGCCCCCGTGCCAGCCGAGCCTCCCGCGCCGCGACACGCGCGCCCAGCGACGCGCTGCGCCCGCCCCGCGACACGCGCTAGTGCGAGTGCGAGTGCCCCATGTAAGCTAACACGCGAGCGCGACCTGCCTGCGCTCCGGTCTCGGTACCGCGCCCACCACGGCACGACCTGGTCCACCCACCTTTTCATTCTGTGAAATGTTACCTATACGAATACGATATTTTACATGAACTGTGTCAGTAGGCAATCATTCGACGTTGGTGTTTTGCATCTGATCTAAGTACCGAGATAGTATAGAGGAATGTAACGAAATCGTAAATACTTCATGTTCTAATTCGCGAAGATAGAAGGAAATATAGCATGACATATACGATGTGGTAGTACGATGAACGGGTCAAGGGTCAATCACATCACTCTTTCTTGGGATTCGAAATATCTTTGTTATAACTTCCTGCAATTTTTTAATAAGTGAAAAAAATTTCTAACTAAATAAAATTAATTGTACCTAATTATGTTTCCGAGAAATACAACGAAAAATATGTTTTTAAATCAAGCATTTTGCAGTGTGCTATTGTTGGACGATTGCCTGATACAAAATACATTAAATAATATTACCTAATATTACTGTATATACTTTATTCTAAAATGAAAAAGTGATAAAAGGAACCCTTATAACTACTGCTTAAATAGACTAAGGTAAACCACATGTCAAAAATGTAGTTGGTAGTTATGGCTTAGATTATAATCACTTTGAAAACGAATTAGGTCAGGAGCTTATCTTTTACACAGGTGTAAATTAAATTGTAATTTGTGACATTGTTACGGAATTTAGGTTCTGAAATAATTATTTGATTGATTAATACTTCCAACCAAACATAAGTTGCAAAATTGAAATTTTCAAGTAGATAAGTCTTATGTGTGAAAGGTTTGGGCTCTGTTGACCTACCTACGTGACAGTTGGCGATGACGAGGGAGAGACCGAAGGTAGAAAACGCTTCTCCACAAGATACAATTAATATTCTGTCTATAAATAATAATAATCAAATTTTTAACACTAAAATGATCCAGAATAACAAACATCCCCGATGTGCATATTTTCAGTAGTCAATCGGTACTTTTCACGCAAACAGTAGGTATTGGTAGATGATTTCCATGGACTAATGAGGGTTTGTATATGTGTGTGTGTGTGCGTGTCCCAGTGAGGCGCCGGCGGGCGCGCCCGGGCCGGCACCGGCACCGGCACCGGCACCGGCCGCGCCGGCATGGCGACCGGCGGGGAGCGCCGCGCGCGCCGCGGCCCCGCGCCCATCGCCTCCTTCGACCACGACGTCTCTGACGAGGTGAGACAAGCAGTATGTATCCGATCTCTCTCTACTATCGCTTACGCTTATCATTCTCGTCG